>JAQFZH010003257.1:0-14238 GCA_034695485.1 Entomobrya nivalis | reverse complement strand
TTTTCACAATCACATACGGAACATTTAACTCAGTGAGTAAATATAAATATCATTAAGCTGATTACTTGTAGAGTAGAAGATAAAAGATATATTTATTTTAATCTAGATGATTGGAATCATTGTAACATACGCAGTGGTCATCCACCAATTCGTTTACAAAACCTAATTTACGAATTTGGTGATCCTGTCGAGAGAACAAGTAGTAAAAATGTAAAATAAAATATCAACAATTAAATTTCTGATAAAGTCCAAGTTGATTTGTTTACACCTGACTTAATTAAAATGTTAAATAAACTATTATAAATCGTAAAGAGTTACCAGCATGTATGAAAAAGTAATGCATTAAAGTGAAAAGGAAATTGATTAAGGTGGGCAGCAATTTTGCAGAAATGTTTGTTTTTCATGCTTTCATTATCTGACTTAGTTTTATAAATTCATTGCACCTTAAAAAATTGCAATAGGAAAAACATCAAGTTTTAGTAGTTATCGGTAACAAAGATTGTTGAAGTGCGGCGAACTGTGTTTATTTATACAGGGTGACCCTAAAAAATATTCATTTAATTGAGTGATTAAGGTCCCAGTATAAAATATACGTTATATAAAACACACGTTTCCAATAAGCGCTTGAATTCAACCTGTTTATCAATCATAAAAAAGAATTCTTACTGGGGCGTGCGATAGTAAAGTTAACTTACGTCACCAAAAAAATATAATGAATTTTGTCAACTTTAACTTTTGTATAATTGTGAGTGAAATTGACAAAATTACCAATTTAGCTAAGACGTCAATGAAATCGCTGAATAAGAAAGTAAAATGTCAGTAATAGACCGACAAGCGCATGAAGCTCTATGTTATTTTGCTAATACTTGTTTGGAGCAAATTACACCATGTCTTTTAAACAAAACTTACCATCTTATAACTATTTGACTCAAGTCTTAAATTACTATGCTTCACTCAAGTTTTTACCATTTCGTGTTACCTGGAGTCAGAAAGCAGAATCATATGTACTTGAATCCACAGGATTTCAAACGGTTCGTTAACTAAATTCCTAAACATATTCTACGATTTCGTATGGTATAAGTTATAATATTCGCATTTGTTACTAAATATTTGCAATTTTCAAAGGGATTGTCCACGTTTGTACATATATTGACCCTGATTTCATCTGCAAGACTTTTTCATAGAATATCTGAGAATTTAGACGATGCTTCAAAATTGGCGGACATCCTGTCTGCAGTGGATTTATCGATCACTGCCGCCCTAATATTTCACACATTGTATTTGTTATGGCGCAGACAAACCCAAATAATAAACTTGGTTAACACAATATCTCCATTTATAATTTCCAAACAAAACTTCAAACCATACGGGATTTGTCTGGCATTACTTTCTTCACAAATTGTTCATAATATTTGTAACGAATACGTTTATAATACAAATATACGAGTAGGAGAAATTTGTGCTAACTATATTTTTAATGTTTTAGCGGAATTTGTAACTATTCCACGAGATCCTTCGGAAAGGTCTTTAAGTTCAACAATATTTTTTAGCTTGGTAAAATATGTTTCTGTAGGATTTTCAGCGGTTCTACAAATTCAGTTCTTAGCACCCTACGCCATTTTAATAGCCCTCCTTTTAGGAATACGACGAATGTGTGCTTTTTATACTACTCAGCTTGCCCAGCCCAATTTAAGTTTCAATGATGGAATTTCAATTTACTCTGGAATAAAAAAGTGCATAACTAACTTCAACGACGTTTTTACAACCTTGATGTTCTTAGTATATTTAACTAATCTGACAACCTTTTCAGCACTTCCTGAAAGCATGAAATGCGAAAGCAAATGTAGCAGTGTACTAAATATGTTTATAAAATTTAGTAGCCTATACTATAGTTCGTTTGCCTTTATGCTATGGATTTCAGCTTGTGAAATTCATCAAAAGGTAAACAAGACTGTGTTTTTAGTTTTTAAATGATTTCTATTCCAATCATTTGACAAATACTTCACACTAATTTTTAGATTCGAGAGGCAACGAAGTGTTGGGCATATGGATTTCATTACACCAGACCACAAGTTGGTTTTTCAGTGACAACTGACAAATTTGTAACCAAAAATCCAATTCGATTATCATTGGAAGAAAGAATCCAATTGCTTTCCTTTATCAGTGAGGTTGATCATGACGATTTAGGAATATCCTGCAAATTTTTCACAGTTACATACAGTACATTTAGCTCGGTAAGTGAATATAGAATTACAGAATACAAGAATAACATGTTGATGTATATATATGTTTAATCTAGATGGTTGGACTGATAGTAACGTACGCAGTGGTTATTTACCAATTCGCTTACAAAACCTAAATCCGGTCTAGTCCAACACAATAGCCGTTACTTGGACTTTTAAGTTTTACTCCGGTAAAATACGTAGATGTGTGGCATTTATGTTTCAGAGTGGAAATCGTTTGGTTTTGATGCATTGTAGCAGAAAAGTTCCCAGAAATGCGTGATATTGCATCCTTTGGTATCCAAATTAAGTCATTGTAACCGTCGCGTTTTAACGATTCTGGGATTAAGTACCGTGAACTATACGCCGCCACTACAAAGCGTCTGATTATTATTGGAGTGAAGTATTGGGGTTTTATATTGACATGGGCAAAATTATTTACGACTACAAGACATTTTGATAGATGTAACGTTTTTAAGACTTCGTACAAATTTTCCAAGGATAAATCTGGTTTCGGGATTTAGATTTCGGACGTTCAGTAATAAACTTTTGAATAATTCCGTTGTACTCACCAAAACTACCCATTGCTTGCTCGATACATGAGATATTGGGGTCTGTAGGCAGCACTGAATTTAGTAATGTTGCTTTTAATTTATAATTGATTATTTGATTTGGCGTAGCTGTAGACATAGCGCCTAAAACTATCATATGAAATAGTTTCCCAAAGTTGGCCATTTCTGCAATTATGTACATAGTCTGGTTATAAAAATCCAGCCTAAATCTTGCCAAATGTATCTTTGCTTCAGTGGCTGTAAACTAATAAATTCTTGTAGCAAATTTCGTATATCCAATAAAGAGACTTGCTATATAATTCGTTTTATTCATAATCAGAAACATTGTTTAACGTAGTGCACGTGTACACACTAACACAGTTTTATCTCACACTAAATTAAAAAGTGTAATCGTTTGATGTAAGTAGTTGCTTGAGTGAATTTGTTATAAAATCACTTTTCAACGGGTTAAGGTACCCATTATTACGATTTGAAATTGTTTTATGGTAGGTTACATAAGTACGCATAACGCCACATGTTATTCGTTTAAACGCCATTTTATTTTTAAATCGTCGTATGCGCTGCTGTAAGCTGTTATGCGAATCATTGTGCATAAATTAGAGCAGCGTAGTTAATACAAACGGACTTCATGGATGGCATGTTGGAATTCATAATAATTTGTTTCTCAATCTTCAGAAGACTATTAGAAGTTTAAAAAATAAACTAAATAACAAAATAATACTAAATAAGTATATGTATATATTATAAGTCGAAAATAAAAATAATAAAAACATTCGCAAGTCTCTTTTGCATATAAGACTTGATGTAGTTGGTAAGGATTGAAACAAAAATAGAATTCAAGGTAAGTTAACTTTTGTTAGATTCATAAAAAGGTTAAAAAATGGTTTTAGTTTTTGAGCGGCTGCTATTGCATATATTACTATTATTTAGATTCGATTCGATAGACAATAAAGTCTTGAGCATATGAATTTCATTATTTCAGACAAACACTCGGTTTTTAGACCAACATAACAACGACGGTCCAATTTTCTGAATAAAAAACCAATTAGATCGTCACTGGAAGAAAAATGCAATTGCTCTCATTTATCAGTGAAGTTGAGCGTGACGACTTAGGAATATACTGCAAATACTTCACAATCACATATCGCACATTTAGCTCAGTGAGTAATAAAAAATATTAACAGCATTAAATGAGTTTACTAGTAGAGCAGAAGATGTAAGCTATACTTATTTTATCTAGATGATTGGACTGATTGAAACATATGCAGGCAGTGGTTATCCACCAATTCGTATACAAAACCTAATTTACGATCTCGACGAAAGAAAATAGTGTTTCAAACATAAAATAGAAATACCCAGTGTTAAGTTTTTAATAAACTTCAGCTTAATTGCTCTACACCAGCCCTAATTAAAATATCAATTAAACTATTTATTTATGGAGTTACATGTTCATGTTACAAGTTAATGCATGAAAAACTCAAAAAGGAATTAAATTTGCTGGGCATAAATTTTGCTAAAATGTTTTTATCATGCTTTCATTATCTTGTTCAGTTTTATAAGTTGCAAAAAACATCAATCAACTTTAGTATCCATTGGTATTAAAGTTTGTTGAAGTGCAGTGTACTGTGTTTATTTGTACAGTTTGATTCGAAAGAAATCATTGAATGAATAGCTTCCCAGTTTGGAATTTAAACACACGTTTCGAATGAACATTTCATTTTTAGCTTTAGATATTCAAGATTTCTCACTTAAACTTGTTTGTTATTTGTAAAAACGAATTACTTTCCACCTCGGTCAAAATAAGCACCATAAAATTACCTAGGGCGTGCGATAATAGGGATAACTACGCCACACAAAAATTTAATAATGAATTGTGTCAACATGAACTTGTGTATAATTGCTGGTGAAATCGAAAAATAAACCCAAGTTATCTCTAAAGAACTCAAGTAATGTCGCCGTAAAGGACCGACTAGTGCATGTAGCTCTATATTACTCAGCTAATATTTCTTTAAAGCAAATTACACCATCCATTTAAAACAAAAATTATCATCTTGTAATTATTTGACTTTAGTCTTAAATTACTATGCGCTACTTAAGTTTTTGCCATTTCGTATTACCTGGAGTCAGAAAGAAGAATCATATGTACTTGAATCTACAAGATTTCAAAAGGTTCGTTAACTTCATAACTAAAAAAATCCACAATTTAATATTTTTTAATTTGCTGACTTAAAAATATTGTATTTTTCAAAGGGTTTGTCCACGTTCGTACATATATTCGTTCTACTTTCATCTGCAAGACTTATCCACAGAATAGCTGAGAATTTAGACGATGCATCAAAGTTGTCTGACATTCTGTTCGCAGGGGATTTATCCATCACTCTCACCCTAATATTTCACACATTGTATTTGTTATGGCGCAGACAACCCAAAATAATTAGTTTGCTTAATACACTATCTCCATTTATAATTTCACAACAAAACTTTAAGTCATACGGGATTTGTCTTGCATTTCTTCTTTCACAAATTGCTCACAATATTTTTAATGAGTACGTTTACAAATCGAATTTACAAGTAGGAGAAGTATCTGCCACTTATATTTTAACTTTTATATCAGAATTCGAAATCATTCCGGGAAATCCTTCTGAAAGTTCTTTAACAGTGGTTTATAGCTTAATAAAGTACATGGCTACAGGATTTTCGGCACTTCTACAAATTCAGTTTCTAGCCCCCTACGGCATTTTAATAGCATTTCTTTTAGGAATACGACGAATGTGTACTTTTTATACCACTCAGCTTGCCCAGCCAAATTTAAGTTTTGATGAGGGAATTTCAATTTACTCTGAAACGAAAAAATGCATAAATAACTTCAACGAAGTTTTTACAACTATGATGTTCTTAGTTTATCTAACTAATCTGACAAACTTTTCATCACTTCCTCAAAGCATGAAATGTGAAAGCAGTTGTAGCACTTCACTAAATATGTTTAGAAAATTTAGTGCACTGTACTACACTTCATTTTCATTTCTGTTATGGATTTCAGCTTGTCATATCCATCACAAGGTAGACAAAACGAATTGGTTAAAGTTTTCACTAATTTTTATTACTATTCACAATTATTTTATGATTTACTGCATATTTAAAATTAGATTCGAGAGGCAACAAAGTCTTGGGCGTATGAATTTCATTATACCAGACCAAAGCTTGGATTTGTAAAGACAACCGACAAAATTATAACCAATAGTCCAATTCGATTATCATTGGAAGAAAGAATGCAATTGATTTCCTTTATCAGTGAGGTTGATCATGACGATTTAGGAATATGCTGCAAATTTTTCACAGTCACATACAGTACATTTAGCTCAGTGAGTAAATACAAAATATAAATATCGTTTGTATGAATATTAACTAAGTACTTACATGCATATATTTTTTATCTAGATGATTGGGCTAATAGTAACATACGCAGTGGTTATTTACCAATTCGCCTACAAAACCTAGGGTAATTACGGGTGAGTGCGATTATAACGGAAACATTATTTGGTTTACTTGAAAGACAAAAATCGAGTTGAGGAATACATCATCAGCTATTATTATTTACTTAATAGCAGTAAAATTATTTCGATTCATTTTATATTAACTACGCAGGCCCGTCGTTTGAATATAATTACGTAAATTTTGTTCCCACGGGATAGAAAAACACTATCATTTTCATTGATCGATTAAATACTATTTCCCACAATCTAACCATTCCTATATTCAGGCCGTGGTAGGCTAGTAAATTGCTATGCTAAATATTAGCAGCAAAGAAACAGGAAAATCATGAGGTGTGTCAAAAGTACAACCGAACTAGCGGACTGACATGGAAAGTAAAAAAAAGTCATCTAAAATGGACGCTACTAATGACTGCTTATGCACACATGTGGTGTTGAACAAAATACAACTACTTATTTACAAAATAAGATAAAATTTGATTGCATTTTATACAGCAATTATTTAAATCAGCATTTTGAGTGCCATTCAGTAATTTTTAGTGCGTGCACCTCATCAACGAACGAAATGTTTTAATACCTAAACGAAAAGTCAAAAACGTATAGTTGCATGTACCGAGTCAGCGATATATCTAGTTAGTGTAAAATTCGCAATGACTACTATTTTTATGCATATGGGAACTACATTATGTTAAATAAGTTTTATTCATATTTTACAAAAACAATGGCTTTCTTGACATGTTAATAATTGTCTTCTATTGTTTCAGTAATAACACTAACGATAAGAATACATTTAAATTACAGAAAATATAGATTTTTTGATTTATAGATAGATTAATTTGTGTTCGTACAATGTATCAATGAGTAATATAATATTAATGCGTAGACATACATATATTTAATTCGTAGAGCTATATATTTTCCCGCTATATACCAAATTACTTTGAATTTTCTCAAAATTATTTAAGTGCACTAATTGGTCAAATTTTTCCGTTTCATCCAAAAGGTTATAAAAACAAGTAAACAGACAAAACTTTTAGCAGTAAACATTTTTGGCTGTTGCTGACCTCCTGTTTTTCGTCCCAGTGCAAAGAAAACTTAAACAATGTCTTCATTCATACCAGAAACTGCCTCAAGCAGTAAATTATATATTAGTGATATTTTACCATCATTTGCATTTAAGATCAGTTTTATTCTAGTAATTATTTATGTTAGTACATTGGATATCGGTAATGGTAAAAATGGACTGTTGACTAGATTAAAAAGTTTTAAAAGATTAGTTGAGCTGGTAAACAAGTACCCAGGATTGAATTTTTATCCGTTGTTAGGATCCACCCCTGAAATGTTTCATGTAGTCTTTGAGCCATGTCGAGGTAAGATACATACGATAATTATTTTTAAAACATGGATATTTATTTACGTGTTAATGTAGACCTAACCTCTCATTTTCATGCTTATTGCCGGCGAAGATGTTTTTCCATGGATGCAGAGAATGAAACAAAAGTATGGACCTATTTTTAGGATCTGGGTTTTTAATCAACCAAAACTCATCATAACTTGTCCAGAAGCCGCAATCGTAAGTCTAAATCGCTTAACGTTGGTTAGTTTGCATAATGTAAAATTATTT
Source organism: Entomobrya nivalis (assembly GCA_034695485.1). Lineage (NCBI taxonomy): Eukaryota > Metazoa > Arthropoda > Collembola > Entomobryomorpha > Entomobryidae > Entomobrya > Entomobrya nivalis. The sequence continues at coordinate 6,329 of JAQFZH010003257.1, read as the reverse complement.
TGTTAATCATGGCTATTACCTATTATTATCAAATCATTTTAAGGCAAGCCTACAAGAAGAAAACTTTCCAGGTCGTTCCGCAGAAATAATGGAAGCAGCTAGGACATCGGGAGGGGAAGGATTAATTGTTATAGACCCTGAGCACCACGGCCCAAGAAAGAAAATGTGGAAGCAGTGGTTTTCCCGAAGAGTCATCAACGGAAATGTGGAAATATTTCAAAAAGAAGCTATTCGACTATCCCAAGTTCTTTCCAAAGAAACTAATAAAACGTTTGACTTCGTTGATTACGCTTTACATTGTACATTTAGAACAATTGCAAGTGAGTACGTTTTTCGACTCCATACCCAATTCAATTTCATATCTAATTTGTATACGAAGCACTTTAATTTCGAATTTTATTTAATTGCATAATTTGCATAATGCATAGGTTCCGCTTTTGGAGAGGAATACGTCAACTGTATTCCCGAAGCTGCTGCAAAGCAACACTTTCATGGTTTAACTACGTTTTCTATCAATCTCTTCGTCAGAACTCTTCGCCCATGGCTAGCTAGTGACTTCATATATTTCAATTGTACTGCCGATGGGAAGAAAACCATGAGATGTATCAAAAGTGCGCATAAACTTACACACGAAGCTATTAAACATGCGAAGATGTTACGAACTAATAACATCAGAAAAATGGACACCACCAACAACATACCTTGTTTCCTTGATCATCTTTTGGATATTCACGAAGATGGAGATTTGACGGAAAACGAAGTGTTCCAAGAATTAAACGACTTCCTTATTGCAGGCTATGATACCACTGGACTGTCCATCAGTTGGACTCTCTATTTACTCGCAATACACCCCAAGTGTCAAACCAAAATTGTGAACGAACTCAGCGAAATTTTTAACGGAAATATTAAGCATTTTTCTAGCCCAGTGAACCCAAGACATATGCAAAATATGAGGTACTTGGAACTATGTATCAAGGAATCACTTCGATTTTATCCAGCTCTCGCAATGCTCTTTCGGCGATCTGCCAACGATAAAGTAGTTGTGATGCCTGACGGGAAAATTATTCCATCTGGTGTGGACCTGTATATACCATGTACATCAGAATTCGGAATACTTTCCAGAGCCGGAAAAGTTTATACCGGAAAGACATTTGGTGTCCATACCTGCTTACCTACCTTTTGGACTGGGCAGTAGAAATTGCATCGGACAAGTGTATGCAATACAGGAAATGAAAATGATTCTGGCATACTTGCTCATGGAATACAAATGGGAAACTGTAGAGAAACCGAACATGGAACCATTGATGATGCCAATGAGTTATCCTGAGAATGGAATACGCTTCAAAATTTCAAAAAGAAGTACTGTGTGATCTTGAGCTTTAACTTCCATACGTTCGAAAACTATTTATATATTTGGCTAGAAAATATTACAAGTGTATGTAAATGGAATCTCATATATTGAAAGTTTTAATGTATTTTTTCATTCATACGTTGCTTTCTATCTAGGGTGTTTGGTGTTTGGTTAAAATTACTATAATTTTGGTGATTAAATTTGCGTACAGTATTAAAATCAAATAAAACCTTAGACGAAATAAATTCGCGGAAAGCCTAAATGTGCAGCTGGTAATTATACATCATTCCTGAAGCTAGTCGTGTTTTGGCGCTATTCGAATTAGTAGTCCATGGCATTACGTAAATGCTTACAAGAAGTTATATAACACGTGTATCAATCTGAAGCCATACTTGCGTGTACATATTTATGTCTCATGTTCTGAACGAACAGCATCATCAAAAACCATTTTAATCCCAGTGCTTTTAATTACATTGTAAATTAATTATACTTTGTTTCGTAGTAAATATAAATGCACTTGACGGTCATTACTAGAATGAATATGTGAAATTAAACTATTAACCTTTTACGAAAACTACGGTTCTTCTATCAGGATATATTAGAAATGTTTTTGTTTTGTTTAGTTTCCAGCAATAACACTCATTAACTGGAGACATGCATGAGGCATGAGAACTGGTACTATATTTCGAAAACAAATTATGTAGTCCTATAAATTATACATACGAGTAATTATGGTAATTTGGGTTTTTTAACTTATTTTGTTACAATTAGCTTTGAATATTTACAAACCTGCCTGTATGCCTTATATTAATGTCAACAATTAAAATTTCCGAATCGTAATTCAAGCTGAGTTAATATTAAAAGTAAACTACTTCACTCTTCCCAAAATCACTTTGATGCTGAAAATGCTGAGCGTATTCTAATTACTATATTTTTGTAGTTTCCATGTTTCAAAAAATCATAAACAACGCAACAAGCGAAGCATATTTATATTTCCATTATTGATGCAGAAATTGGCACAAAGCTGTGGCCCTATTTTTGGTTCTGGCTTTTTAAACAACCGAAACTCATCATTACTAGTTAATTTGATGTAATTAACTATTATGGTTCATACTTTTAACTATACAGGTTCTGCATTTGGAGAGGAATACGTCAACAGGATTCCTGAAGCTACTGCAAAGCAACACTTTCGTAGTGTGACCACGCTTTCTATAAACCTATTTAACCGAGCTTTTCGTCCATGGCTGGCTAACGACTTGATATATTATATTTGTACTTCTGATGGAAGGCAAACTACGAGATAAATCAAAAGTGTGCATGAACTAACACACGACGCTATTAAACATGTGAAGATGTTACGGACGAATATAGACACACCAATTGGCACCAATAGCAATATATCTTGTTTCCTCAATCATCTTTTAGACATCCACGAAAATGGAGATTTAACAGAAAACCAAATATTTCACGAACTGAACGACTTTATAGTTGGTGGATACAATACTACTCCATAAATCCACAAGTTCGACTCCATAATTTACTTGCGTTACATCCTGAATGCCAAACCAAAATTGTAGACGAACTTTGACAAATTTTTAATGGAAAAATTCGGAACTTTTCTTTGCAAGTTAAATCACAACATTTACAGAATATGAGGTACTTGTAACTTTGTTTAAAAGAATCATTTTTGATTTTATCCATCACTCTCAATGCTCTTCCAGCGATTTGCTACCAATAAAGTAGTTGTAATGCCTGATGGAAACATAATTCCGTCTGGTGTTGACTTGCATATACCATTGCGTATTGTACATCAGAATTCCGAATACTTTCCAGAGCCGGAAAAGTTTGTACCGGGAAGACATTTGGTGTCCATACCTGCTAATCTACCTTTTGGACAAGGCAGTAGAAGTTGCATAGGACAAGTGTACGCAATACAGGAAATGAAAATGATTCTGGCATACTTGCTGATGGAATACAAATGGGAAACTGTAAAGAAACCAAATATGGAACCAATGATGATGCCAATGAGTTATCCTGAGAATGGAATACGCTTCAAAATTTAAAAAAGTAATGTTTGTGCTTGAGCTTTAACTTTCAAATGTTCTTAAATGACTCATATATTTTTAGACAAGGTTACAATACAAACATCTTTGAAATAAACATCTTACTAAGTGTGTACACCATAACTAACAAATTGATGATCCCTCCAAATTTCTTGGAGGAAAGAAACCAAAAAAAACTTCTGCGAAATAAAATCGTGCAGACCAAGAATGCTCAATGGGTAATCAAATCATTCATCCTTACCGAAAATATAGTAGTATCGTAGTATTCTGAGTTTTTCGATTTTTTTTCCTTGGCGTTATGTTACGCGTGTCTAAAGCCATGTATTTTTGGTTTTCTTCGTCTCAAGTTGTGAGCAGCATTGTGCACTTAAGAAGCGTAATCATAGATTAAGTTTGTACTATAATTAATTGTTTGTTTTGATAATTTTGGCTAGCATTTACATCAAATCGCCAAAACGTTTTTAAAGTTAACTACCTCTCCTAAAATTATGTACATTTGTGTAATTAATTTTAGCGTTAGCCACTCAGTACGGGGTGATTAACTGCAATATAATATATAAAAATATGAAACCAGTTGAAATGTTAATGTTAAACTGGTTATGTAAATGCTGAAGAACGATTATTCGACTGTTTTCGACAGTTCTATAAAATGCCTTGACTTGCGTTAAACTTAGCTTCGCAAGGAGTAACGTCAAATAATATTAAACTAAATTTACTTGAAGCTGTCAAGTTTTACAATACAGACATTCAGAGGCATATATTTTGGTCGGGTACTGTTTTATCTATAGACTACTATTTGTGGTTGGCAAATATTTTAGTGTCCAATTTAAGATTAATAGTGATTAAGTTTTGGTCTTTCAAAAAGGTATATCCATTATTTACGAATTTGCTTAACTTAAATTCAATTGGTAAATTTAATATTAATAAAAATGTACTAGAGAACCTGTGGAGTATTTTATTTATTAAAGATTTGCGATTTTTTTACTAATCCTCTATTCTTCTTTAGTACACGAAAACTTTCCTGTGGTATCTCAGAAACGATGGAATTGAAGTAGCCAAGGTAATTAGAGGAGATGAATTATAGTATTTGCAATATCATCCAATGAGCACGATACACGAACAAAAATGTGGCAGTTGTGGTTTACAAGGAGAATTATTAACGGAAATCTATAAATGTTTCGAAAGGAAACCATACGATTTTCTAATGCTCTATCAAGTGAAACTAGTTAAACGTTTGATTTTGTTGATAATCAGTTCTTCAAAACCATTAAAATCCCTACTCAACCATAGTTTTGCAATAGGTAGTTATTCATTATTCCAAAAACTAGCCTTACTTTGACCCTAATCGAATTTGGTGTCCTTGGCGTTAAATGAGAGCCTATCGTTAATGTATTTTACACGTGTCTGAAGAGATGTTCGCGTGATTATGTTTCATTTTTTAAACAGCATCATGAAAGACCATTCTCCACTACTGCACTTCATTACATTTCACTTAATTTTGCAGCAATGAAAGATTCACGTGACCACGTTAACCATTCTTGTATAATATTATGCGTAATTAAACTATTAATGTTTCAATAAAATATTGGTTATTTCAAGAGTACTTGTAACTAACTGTCTTTGTTTTAAAATGTACTTTGCCCTTTCGAGCAATTACACTTATTAACCAATGTAATGTATGAGACATGAAATCTAGAACCAATTTTTTGAAACAAAGTACTTACAGCTACAATTAGCCATTTTAATTCCACGAGGTCTGGAATTTTTTGTGTTATAACGAACGTTACATAATATATGAATTGTGTAAGATATCAATGCAATGAGTAATATTATACATAGTATGTATGCATGGCATTAATTAATTTTAAACTTACAATTTCTCCATCTCAATTTGAATCGATTACAATAAAAGCAAATTACTTGGAGTTATCCCATAAGCTAAAAATGTTTGGAAACTTTTTATTTTTTTATTTTTAGTAGTTTTCAATATCAAAAAAGTTTATATAAAAAGGCAGCAGACAATTCTTTTAAAACTGGTTACATTTTGATATCTTCTGGTTTTTGGCCTCTATTTTGTCTCAGTGCAAAGAAATCTCAGAAAAATGTCTTCCTTTATAACAGAAACGGCCATAAATAGTACAATATTGATTAGGGACATTTTCCAAACATATTTATTTGTAAAGATAAGTTTTATTGCACTAATTATTTACGTTAGTGCACTGGACATTGGTGGTGGTAAAAATGGATTGTTGTCAAGAGTAAAAAAGTTTAAAAGACTAGTCAATCTGGTAAACAAATATCCAGGCTTGAATTATTATCCGTTTTTAGGGTCCACTCCAGAAATGGTCGATCTAGTCTCTCAGCCAAGTCGAGGTACGAGATGATACGTATTATTTTAATAATGGCTATGAAATGAATGGGTCATTATTGATTCGCTTGTTTCTCTCAAATCGTTTAAGATTTTTTTCCATGGATACAGAAAAACGCACAAACCTATGGACCTATTTTTAGGATCTGGATGTTTAACCAACCAAAACTCTTCATAAGCTGTCCAGATACGGCAATCGTAAGATTTAAGTAATTATCGCTTAATTTGCATAAAAACCTATTAACTTTAACATTAATTAGTTTACACCAAATCCTTTTATTTATTTAAAGGCATGTTTAAGAGAAGAAATTTTTCCTGGCCGAACTTCAGAATCGGTCGAAATAGCTAAGGCAGGTCAAGCAGAAGGATTATTTGTAATAGCCCCCGATGTTCATGGTCCACGCAAAAAAATTTGGAAGCAGTGGTTTACCCGAAAAATTATCAATGGAAATTTGGAAATGTTTCAAAATGAAGCTATTCGACTTTCCAAAGCTCTTTCGATGGAAACTAACAAAACGTTTGACTTTGTTGATTACTCTTTGCATGC
>JAQFZH010003256.1:0-14239 GCA_034695485.1 Entomobrya nivalis | reverse complement strand
AACTGGCAGGTCATACCGTAGAGCTAAACTTGTGTTGATGTTACCAACTCATTTTTCTCTTTTGTTATTTTTGATATTTTATAAAAGGATCTAGAATCCCATGATCCCCAAGTTGATAAGGTGGGGACAAGAATTTACAACACTTGTATCATTGAAAAAACGGCCAGGCATGAAAGGAACGGGAGAAACGAAGTAAATATAACAAATCTTAATGTTCTCTTATTTTCAACTTATTAAAATTGGTCGAGTTTTTTTCGTTTTCGATCTTAACTTTAAACTTTAGAAGCCATTTATCCGAAAGTTATAATTATATCATGATTACGTCTTCAATTTTTTCGCAACTTGTAAAATGAAAGAACTAGAGATTTATTGACACTGATTGTATTTCAAATGGGATTTTCATAAGCATGTAGAAGTGTGATTTGGCTCGAAACAAGCTTCTCAAAATAAAATAAAACTGTTGATGGCGCAACCGTTTCCGTTCCGTCTGTTATGTCGATGTAGTGATCTGAATCCTAACGACGTTGAACATCGTACGCTTCCTCTGCAATTTTTGGTTTTTTTGTTCCTTTTTTATTTCCCTTAGCTTCACTGTAGGTCTAACAAAATTATTAAGGTTAAGGAAAATCAAAATATTATATTAAAACTTCACTACGCAAAATAAAAGCCTATTTATTTAATTTCTGTTATTGTATGCATAATTACCAGTACAAGAAGCGCGACTGTCAATAACACGATGAAGGCGTTTTTGAAAAGGTCCATCTCTAAGCTTGAAAACAACTTTACTGTTTCTTAATACGAAATCTCTGATATAAGCATAACATGCCACCAAGCAAGGGAAGTTGAGTAAATTCTACTATGTATAATATATAATATGTCTATGCCATTCAGATAACACCTATTGTCTACATTTAATAAGATGATAAAGTACAGAAATTACTTTGTTTAATGACGGCAACTAGTATGACCATCATTTGTCAAAGATGTTCTACGCGTCATGTTTAATAAAAATATGTTTGATGTGAGCACAAGATGACACATTTCAGGAAAAGGTAATGATTAATCTGTATATTTTACTACGCCTAGCAACTTCGTTAGAAGAGTACTCCACGGTGTCATTAGCATGACAAACGACAACTACAATTTTACAAACTAAAAATTATAACAAACGTATCGGAATTTTAAAATTGTCGATTTAGTCGTTTCCAGTAATTAATAAATTCGTTATTTCTTCAATCTTGATAAATTTATGGTATGAGATGAACTCTAACGACGCCAGACATCAGACGCTTCCTCTGCTACTTTTGGTTTCTTGGTTTTTCTGTTTCCTTTAGCTTCACCATGTGTCTAACAAAATTATTGAAAATCTGATTTTAATACTTCTTAAAAAAAATTAAGCTACCATAGCCTACATATTTATTTTTGCTTGTAAAATTACCAGCACAAGAAGTGCGACTGTCAATAAGACAAAGAATGTGTTTTTAAAAAGTCGCATCTCTAATCTTCAAATGACTTTTTTAGAAACAAATTGTTGTTATAAGCACAGGATTCCACGAAGTAGAAGTGGGAAAAGTTATTTAATCCTAAAACATACATTTCTGCATACATAATACTTGACTAAGTCAAGCAGTTCAGTTAGCACCTATTGTCTTCAAGTAATGAGCCATAAAGTACAAAAATGAATATTTAAAGATTAAATACTATTAAATTTGTATACTCATGCGTACGTATACTCGCACTACGTTATGATTCTATCCCAATACTTATGATTACAATTTATTACAGACTTGAAGATACTAACTTTAATTACATGAACTGTTTTTTGGGTTCCTATTTGAATTTTCAATGCATATTTATACAGAAGAAAAATGTGTGCAATAAGATTCTAAACATATTTTTTGGGGACAAATTCGTTTTAACTTTGACTCTCAATATTATATTAGCTACGTTAAACACAACTGAATATTATATATTAGATTGCTTTCGTTATATATTTACCAGCAAAAGAAGAATTACTGTCAATAAGAAAACGAATTTGGTTTTAAACAGTTGCATCTTTAAGCTTGAAAAAATTGCCCTTTTAAATACAAATAACAAATATCTTATGGGAACCAAAAACTTAAAATTTCGCGAAAGGCAAGTTAAAGATTATATCCAAAAATATTTTTTCACGGATACTATTAAATTACAAGCAATTTAATTACCATTTATTATGAGAAGATTGATGATAGTTATAACTATCACATTTATGGTTGAAATTTTTCGCAGCTTGTAAGAAGAAAGAATTACAGATTTATTTATTGGATTTTCTTAAGCTTGCAGAAGTAAAATGTGTATAATTGGGTTTGTAACAAACGTTTGAAAAATTTAGAAGTGATGCTGATTAATGCCTTTCCATTGCCTAATCAATACATCGTCCTTCCATTTATTGTTCTGTAAGTTCTACGGATTGAATCCTGACGACGTCGGGCATTGTGTGCGTCATCACTTATTTTTGATTCCTTTCCCTTTTTCTTCCCTTTAGCTTCACAATCATTCTATCATTTTTTTTAAATCTTGTTATATATATGGATAGCACAATATTTTTTTGCTATAAAATTACCAGCACAAATAGCGCGACTGTTTATAGCACGATGAAAGTACACCACACCACAAAAATACAAGGCGATAGGAGAGAAAAGTCATTGATTTAATCCTAAAATGTATATTACTCTATAATTACCTTTTGACTACGTCAATCATTTCGGTTAGTAGAGTACTCCTTTGTATAAACCATATCGGAAACTATTAAATCTGATTATTGTATTGTTATAATATAATGATTAAAATGATTGATTTGACAAAGTCTGCAAACATGGCATCAGTTTGTTTTCCGTTGAATCACTGTTAATATTTTTGCTGTTACAAAACGAAAAAATCTAGGTGCAGCTTGTTGATTTCAGTACAACAGCAATCTAATAATGATGATGAAAGTGCAACCAAAAACGATGAAATGATGTTTCAAGCACATTATATAATTATTGAATAAATGAAATTTCTTAAACTATGTACTTTATTATTTTTTACTTCCAAGACTAAAACTGATGATAACAATGACTATGCTTTGAAACTTGTACATTGTTTTAAAAAAACAAATTAATTAAAAATTATAATTTATTTGCATTGATCGAATATTGTATTTTTGGATTTTTCAGGTAGAGGTAAATTGTGTATCATTTGATTCCATATTATAATCGATAAGTTTGTGTGATGATTCGATAAATATCGATATTTTCCCATGATTGTTAATGAAATCGTTTCCATTATGTAATGTGTTCTTTCTCGTACTTGCAACGGAATCCTAACGGCGTCGGACATCAAACGCCTCCTCTGCTACTTTTGGTTTCTTTGTTGTTTTTTTGTTTCCTTTAGCTTCACCATTGGTCTAAAAATAAGGTTACGGAAAATTTTGAATCTGATTTTATAACCTGAGATTTCGTACGCACGCACAACAAAGCTGATTTAATAAATTTGTTGTATAATTACCAGCACAAGAAGCGCGATCGTCAATAATACGAGGGTAGTGTTTTTTAAAATATCCATATTTCGCCCGAAAACAACTTGTTTCTTATAATGAATTGGTCGGATGTGAGCACAAGAAGATGAGAAATCTTTTTTTATCCTAAAACGTATAATGCTTTATATCATTTTACTACTTCAAGCAATTCAGTTAACATCTATTGTCTACATTTAATGGGGTGATAACGTACAGACATTAATTTAATGACTGACTAGATTGAACAAAATCCTTGATCAAATATACTCAACTCTATATTCATTGCGTCATATTTTACAGTTAGTTTTAAAACTATTTTTTCGTACGAAGTATTATGACTTATGAGCATAAAGTACAGTGTACTTACATACTAATGAGTGGCTAAACGCACACATACTTACAATTATGTATTTATTGTAATACTTATTAAGCAGATGCAATTAGTATGCCGGGAATAATGAATGGTGCTTATGGTTTTGCTAGTACTACGTGTTTTATGCTTAGAAATGACATTGCATGTTAAGTGTCCATGGGGTGGTCACTCTTCATCATCGTCATCTACTTCCAGCATGAAGATAGAACCAACAAATCCAAGAAACTAAAAATATATCGTACACAAAATAAGCATTAGTTTATAATTACTACAAATTAACATGATTCATTCGAACAATTTACCCGGAATATGAATCCTTGCCCAACCAAGAAGTTGCCCCTTCCCAGACCTAACGGTTCATTTTTCACTTCATGAAGGATGGCTGGAACCCTTCCAAGAAACACTCGATTTGTACTTTGCATTGACCAGTCTATGATCCAGTGCTCATATACTTCATTCTATAAATTCATTTTTACCATGTGTGTATATTACTGAGGAAATTAAAATGCTGCAAAATAGGTTTATTTGTATTGTTTTAGATGGTTCTTACGAATGCTGCTGCTTTTTTCCCAAAGTAATACATCACCGCCACTTTCATCAAGTCGTAGACCAAAAAAACTAATTCTGTTATGGTCGCACGTTTGTCGAGACAGCGCATGAGAAAAGTTGTACATTGAATAAGATTATATCCGTGTATGATCTTGAGCAAACCGCCCACCAACCCATTTAATATCCTGTTCTCCTTCTTCATCTGCTTGAACTCAGCAAAGAGACCAGTGGGGGAATCGAGCAATTCAGCGTCGTTTCCATTTCCACAGCTTTTGAAATCAATGTTCTTGACCTTCTTTCCAAAATATCGATTCCTGATCCAAGTCAATACTGCAGCCACAATGCCGACGTTGAGTGCAGTATCCATCTTCATATTGCTGAAGAACCGCATGATAATTTCACTCATTCCCATGAGAAGTGTCACTGTTGTCAACTCTGTTCCATATTCTTCATGAAGTGATTTGAGTCTTGTCAAGTTGCTTGATGGATCGAGATCATATTTGTTCCAGATAAATAGTTTAACGCTGAGTTTTTTGGAGGATTCCAGGATTAACTTTTTTGGCGACCATTGTTGAATTCCAATCCGACCCACTGGATGCATGAAGCAAGCTACGATGGATGTAACAAATAGTACCGTTATCAATTTGGTTGGATTTTTGCATTTCCACTTTCGGGCTCCAATCTCCCGAATCGGATGGCTTCCAAGTTTCCGCAAGACTGACATCATTTCATTTATTCGCTTATGACAAAATGCAAATAAGTAAATGTAGTAGATTTCCGAAACAATTGTAAAAAGCCAAGAGCCGACATATACAAGCTTTGGTACTCCCGGTTGTAAAGCAAATATCATCCCAAAGTGCTTCAAGTTGAGACCAGAAAAAAATAGGGAAACAGATGTGGCGTTCCAGAAGAAAATCTACGCAAAGAAATTTAATCCTTCTAAAGAGCTTAACTTAACACTGGCCATAAACCGTGTAAATCTTTATTTCAGTACCTTTTGAAGGCATCCGGGTATAGTATGCATCCAAGTTTTTTTATTTCCCTTTTCCCCAGAATGATATGTACTCATCCCGCTTAAGTACATAAGTCGGAAACAGTGCCGCAAGTAAAATGCAATATTTCTGTTTTCACAAGAGGCATTATTTTCAATTTGAATAGTAGTTTCTGATCGCTCCCCTCTATTTCTTGGTGTATACACTTGGTCACTGACCAGAAAAATATTTTGACTTTCTCCCCCACCATCAGTCAGGTCATTCCCAGAAAATGCTCCATTCATAGGCATGGAAGTAATGGAACGACGCCTTAATGAAGATGTTGCTTCAGTTCCATTAGCTCCAGGTTTCACTAGAATTTTAACTGGAGCGACAAGTTCGAAATTTTGATTCGCACCGGAAGTAGAAGTATTATTAGCCATTTCTGGGTCTTAAAATTTATTTATTTTGAATTAAAAACAACTTTTATGATCACCAATTTCTTGTCTCTTTCCTACAAAATGTCAAAAGAAAATGATAGCAAATGTCCACGTCATTTTGGTCATCTTCAGTTTTAAAGGGAAATTGTGACTCATGTCATGTCATGCTTTATTTTCGACCCCCCATTGCGTTTCATAAATAGCTTTTAGTTTTGCATACCATGTATAGGTTTCAACGTACTTCCATTCGACCTGGGAATGTGGAGTTGGATCGAGTTTTACAAAGTATCTATCGTTTAGCAAAAGCCATATTCTTCCCTTTCACCTTGATTACGTGGAATACATATCATTTTATGCATTTTCAATTTCAATCCACATTTTTATCCAAGAAGTAAGCGTAGATGGTACTTTGCAAACCATTATTGAAAATGTCACGAAAGTGACTAAAAGTAAACATTTTATCGCCACATGATACCAAGCCACATTTACATCCAAGCTTCTTAAGCAAAGCTGAAGAAAATTGTACAGGGCCAGCAAAGCCAGTGATACAAATAACCAGACTAGCCCGAAAGTAGTCAGTTTTATCAACTTTCTTTAAATACTTTAATAATATATGAAAATAAAATATAGAATATACGTATGTGGTTAATTCTAGTTAGCGTAAAATAAGCGAAACGCATAGCATTGGAAATTACCATAAAATTGTGCACTAAAACATCAATTTCAATGATACTTTCACTCGTTTAGTAATGTAATATGATAGAAGTAAAAAAAATCAATCTTTTTATGCTCCGGAAATGAGTGACAAGGATCAGAAAAAATCGACCAAATTTAAACATAATTTATGTCCACTGCATTACTATTCATAATTTCCGAATCATATCCTGTAGGCAAAAAAATTGCATATAAGAAATAAATGGTTATCATTATCATCGGTACTTTTTTGCAGTTGGCAATAATATTTTATTTGAACAAAAAATTACTTCGATTACAAAATACAATTAATTAATGCTGTTTACTAGAGAATATGTTCTTTCCTTTTCGTCTACCTACTTACCTTCCTACTAAATTTATTTTATTTTTTTAACTTTGTTTTTTAAATCTGAGAAACTTTCTTCATTCTCATCGTCACCATCCCCTCCTGGCTTGTAGTTGATAAGAGGTAAAGGCTCCACAGTCGTTTGACCATACAGATCATTTCCAGAAATAACATTTGAGCCAGCTATCCTCTCTGGAATGTATGAAAGCTCCTGTGCAACATTTGCTTGAGATTGCTGTTGCTGTTGCTGTTGCAGCAGCAGCAGCAGCAAGTTGCTGAGGGGTCAACCTAGAAGCTTGGGATACGCGAATAGGACGACCCACAACGACACCATTGGAAGGAGCGTCGCCATTTCCAGCTTGTGTGGTATTAGCCCCAAGAACAACTGAACCTGGTTTGGGAGTTGTGCTGATTCCAAGTGCGGTCTGAAGACGGCTTACCCACCCTTTCAAAATGTTATTGAGGGACGGGGCAACATTAGCCAAAATTGTGCTAACACCTTGTTGTACATCAGGCTCATCGATGAAGGATGCACTTCCCGCAAAAATGGGACGTACGTCGCCTCCCAATACACCACTAATGATTTGACCGACATAGACACCTGTTTCGGTAACAATTTCACCACCTTCGCCTTGCCTTGCCCGGACTTTTTTCAGTTTTTGTACTGATGTTTCTGGAACCTGAAATTCAAAAAAATAGTAAAATAATCCCAATTGGATAAATGATAGGATGGGTAGCTAGCAATATATTTTATTTTAACAACAAAAGGATCTCGAATCCCATGATTCCCATTCCCAATTTGACATGTTGGGGACAAAAATTTGCAACAATGTGTTAACAAATCGAAAAACAGCTAGACATAAAAGGAACAATTGGAGAACAGAGTAAATGAAACGAATTTTAATGCTCTTCTATGTCCATCTAGTTAGAATTGATGGAGTTTTTTTGTTTCTGATCATACCTTTAGAAGTAGATATTCTAAAGTGATAATAAGCCGATTTATGATAAATTATCATGACCATGTCTTAATTTTTAACTGCTTGTAAGATAAAAGAACTACGGATTTATTGACATTGATTGTATTTTAAAGGGAATTTTCATAAGCATGTAGAAGTAAAATGTGTATAATTTGGTTCGAAACACACATCTCGAAAGTTAAAAATTGGTGATTGAATTGAGTTTTATTTCAAGTGCTATTCGTTTCCAGTGTTTAGGCAATGCGTCGTCTTTCCATATACTCTGTTAGTGCTGTGAACTGAATCCTAACGACGTCGGGCATTGTGCGCATCATCACTTATTTTTGATTCCTTCCCCTTTGCTTCACAATGGATCTAAACAATTATTAAAGTTCAAAGTTGTGATATGTTGTGTATTAAAAATCTTGTTTTAAAGCTATGTTAGCTATACAGTACGAAAAATCTGTATGCTATATATTTGATTGTTTTTGTTATATAATTACCAGCACAAGAAGGGCGGCTGTCAATAATACGATGAAAGTGTTATTAAAAAATTGCATGTTTAACCTGAAAAAATGTGAGCACAAGACTCAAGATGACACAAAATGGAAGGAAAATTTATTGATTTAATGTAATCCTAAAATGTGTATAGGTAACTCAATGTTTACTGTGTATTTGACTACATCCAGCAACTCACTTACTAGAGTACTCCACTGCGTCATTAACACAAGCAACTATTAAATATGATTATTTTGTTTTTATACTGATAACAATGATCAATTTGTCAGAGACTAATCATGTCATATCATGAATTTATGTGCAGTTTCCGTTTATTCACAGCTAATATTCTTGACATTGCATAGAGACTTAATTTGTTGCATACATGCACAAACATGTGGTGGTACAAACATACGCTGCTAGTAATGAAAATACCGAAAATTAATATTTAAAGACAATTAAATTTATTTACTCAAACATACGTATACGTATGATTACAATTTATTGCAGGCTGGAAGGCACTAACATATTTAATCATATACATTTATTATTTGGTTTCTATTTGAATTTTCAATTTATACTTATATACAAGAAAAATGTAGGCAATCATATTCTAAACAGATTACTTTTTAATTTGGTGACGAATCGTCCATCGTTCTCATTTGTTGTTCGATACGTTCTTCCTTGTTCTGTAATTCTGGTGCTTTAAACTGAATCCTACCGACGTCGGGAATCCAACGCATCGTCAGCTAATTTTGTCTTTTCTTTCTTTCCTTTTTTGTTTCCTTTAGCTTCACCATTGTTCTAATAAAAAAATTGCAAAACAAAATTTGACTTTCTTATATTGGATACGTTACGCACAACTGAATTTTATATATTGAATTGCTTTCGTTGTATAATTACCAGCAAAAGAAGAACTACTGTCAATATAAAGAAGAATTTAGCTTTAAACAGTTGCATGTTTAAGCTGGAAAAACTGCCGTTTTAAATACAAATTACAAATATCTTATGCGAACACAAAATTCAAGATTTCGCGAAAGGCAAGTAGAAGTGTTTTGGATTTTATCCTAAATATAAAGTGTTGCTTGGATACTATTGAACTACAAGCAATTCAGTTACCATCTATTGTGTTCATTTAATGAGACGATTAAGTGCAGACAATAACTATTAAATTACTATGACCAAAATCATTTATGGCAAATATTATCCCCGTCATATCTGACATTTATAATTTCACAAGTGATTTACTTGTACTCATTGTTATTTTCATACCTATGCACATATGTAAATTTAATACCTACATATTATATGCATCTACATAATACATTACTATAGCTATAATATTCTTCTCTTCTCCATAACAGAATTGGTAGGATCAGAGGGAGATTGGCTTTCCTAATCTTTCTAATACCATTTTTCAACTTTAGGGTTTTTAGATAACTAAATCTAATTATAATTGCTCCATGTATTTTATAACAAGTCGACATTACCTTTATGTTGCTACTACGCTACGGTATGTACCTTAAAACAAATATTCATGTCTACTTACTTTGCATAAAAACTAGCTTATCATCACATTTAACAATGTAGTGCATTTAAAATTGACTAGAAACGATTATAAACACCTAATTTCTGATACTAAGCATTTTATATGCCGCGTTGAAACGATACGTCTCCGGAATGTTTAAATGTCAATTGTAAATGCATGTTTGGTCTAGATTCAATTTTCATCGTCATCATCTACTTCCAGCATGAAGATGGAACCAACAAATCCCAGAAACTGAAAGAATATCATCCACAAGACAGTTATTTTGAACAAAAGGTTCTAGGAATCAATTGCTTAGATACTAAGTAACAACTTACCCGGAATATGAATCCTTGCCCCACTAAAAAGTTTCCCCTTCCCAGACCTAACGGCTCATTTTTCATTTCATGAAGGATGGCCGTAACCCTTCCAAAAAATACCAGATTTGTGCATTCCATTGACCAGTCTATGATCCATTGTTCATATACTTCATTCTATAAATGTACATAGTAAGTATACAATGTATATATATTGCGAAAAAAGTAAAGTGCTAAAAATGTATTTGTTTACAAGGTTCTTACGAATGCTGCTGCTTTTTTCCCAAAGTAATACATCACCGCAACTTTCATCAAGTCATATACCAAGAAAGCAAATTCTGGTATGGTTGCTCGTTTGTCCAGGCAGCGCATGAGAAAAGTTGTGCATTGCATAATATTATATACGTGAATGATCTTGAGCAGACCACCTACCAACCCATTTAATATTCTGTTCTCCTTCCTCAACAGCTTGAACTCAGCGAAGAGTCCACTCGGGGAATTTAGTTCTTCAGCGTCATTTCCATTAGCATTATGTTTGAAATCGACATTTTTCACCTTTTTACCAAAATATCGATTTCTGGTCCAAATCAATACTGCAGCAACAATGCCCACGTTCAGTGCAGTATCCATTTTCATGTTACTGCAGAACCGCATGCCAATATCAGTTATTCCCATGAGAATAGTTACTGCTGTCAGCGCTGTTCCGTATTTGTTTTGAAGCGTCTGGAATTCTGTCGAGTTAATGTTGAGATTATTTCGGTTCCAGATAAAAAGTTTAACGCTGAGTTTTTTAGATGACTCCAGGATCAACTTCTCTGGTGACCATTTTTGAATTCCAAACCGGCTCACTGGATACATGAAGCACGCAGAGATGGATGCAATGAAAAGCACCGTGAATAATATGCGTGGATTTTTGCACTTCCATTTTCCGGTTCCAACCTCGTCAATTGAGTGGCTGCTGACTTTCCGCAAGGTCGTGATCATTTCATTAATTCGCTTGTGGCAAAATGCAAATAGATAGATATAGTAAATTTCCGAAACAATCGTGAAAAGCCAAGAACTGGCGTATACAAGCCTGGGTACTTCCGGTTGTAACATAAATATCATCCAAAAGTACTTCAGATTGAGACAAGAAAACATCAGGGAAACAAATGTCACCAGCCAGAAGAAAATCTATGAAAAATTGAATCCATCCTTTAAAAATTATGTTAAAATTCATAGTTAAGTGGCAATGCAAACATTAAGTATTGAAACGCTATCATTTACTGTTACAATTACTGTTATTTTAGTTCCGAACAATATAATGTTTTGACTTTACTATAAAAACACTTCACTTTTTACTATAAATAGACAATCACTAATATGTTTTTCATAAAAGTACCTTTTGAAGACCTCTGAGTATGGTATCTATCCAGTTTTCTTCTTCCCCATTTCCCTTTCTCTCTGGATCATACGTACTCATCCCACTGAAGTACATAAGTCGGAAACAGTGCCGCAGGTAATATGCAACATTTCTGTTGTCCCAAGCCGAACTACTTTCAATTTGAATAGTAATTTCCGATCTCCCTTCTTCATTTCTTAGTGTACATGCTGGGTCACTGACCAGAAAAATATTTTCATTTTCTCCACAGCCAGCAGTTGAGTCTGATCCAGAGAATATCTCATTGAAAGGAACGGAACGTCTCCTTAATGAAGATGTTGATTCAGTTCCGTTATATCCAGGTTTAACTAGAATTTTAACTGGATCGACAAGCTCAAAATTTTGATTTGCACCGGAAGTAGAAGTATTATTAGCCATTTCCGGGTTTCAATAATTTTTGAAAAAAAAACTTCTTAAAAGTACCAGCTTTCTTGTCCCTTTCCAAGATAATGTCCAAAGAAAATGGTACAAAATTAAAATGTACACGTCATTTCAGTCACCTTCGGTTTTAAAGGGAAGTTAAGACTCGTGGCATGCTATAATGGTTTTATGTACACCCCCAGTTGCTTTTCAGAATAAGAAAGCTTTCAGTTTTGCATGTCAAGTTTTCTATGTATTTTCTTTAAAGCCAGGGATCGGATAGAGTTATGCAAAGTATCATCCATCCTTTAGCAAAAACCAAATTCCCCCTTTTCGCATTTATTACACGGAATACATTTCATGTTATACGTTTTAATTTCAATGGGCATTTTATCCAGGAATTATGCATAGATGCTACCACGTTAATAAACAATTTATTGAAATTGTCATGAAAATGACTAAAAGTAAACAATTTGTCGCCGCATGATCCCAGACCACATTATTTCACATTCACATACATACTTCTTAAGGAGTACGTCGAGCTAAAGAAACTCGTACAGGGCAAGTAAAGTCAGCAATAAAACTAGGCTAGCTAACTACTTAGCTTGATGCTTTTTTATAAAAAACAATAATAATATGAAACTCATTTTCGATGTATATCTTAATGCTAAAAAATGCTTTACAATTTCAAATTTGTGAAATGAAGTGGAACTTTGAAAAATTCAGAGATCACTACTCTATAACATCAACACCAATCTCAGTATCATTTTCAATGTAATATTTTTAAAATGTTAAATGTATTCAAGTAAAAATTGATCGATTTGTTTGCCCATTGGAAGTGCACAAGTTATTATGTTTGCTACATATGCATTCAGTTTTCTAACCGCGACCTGTCTGCAAAATACTAAAATGTATCTACTTATAAATAAATGTAATACATATAGAGAGTAGTGAAACGCAATACGCCTTTTCATCGATACTGTTTTGCAGTTAGCCATTATATTTTATTTTTAACAAGTAATTACTTCGATTACAAAATACAATTAATTAATGCTGCTTACAAGAGAATATGTTCTTTTCTTTTCGTCTACCTACTTACCTTTCTACTGAATTTCATTTTGCTTTTTTGACCTTGTTTTTTGAGTCAGATAAACTTTCTTCATTCTCATCGTCTCCATCCCCTCCTGGCTTGTAGTTGATAAGAGGCAACGGCTCCACAGTCGTTTGACCATACAGATCATTTCCAGAAATAACATTTGAGCCAGCTATCCTCTCTGGAATGTATGACAACTCTTGTGCAAGATTTGCCTGAGATTGCTGTTGTTGTTGTTGCTGTGCAGCAGCAGCAAGTTGCTGAGGAGTCAACCTAGAAGCTTGGGATACGCGAATTGGACGACCCACAACGACACCATTGGAAGGAGCGTCGCCATTTCCAGCTTGTGTGGTATTAGCCCCAAGTACAACTGAACCAGGTTTGGGAGTTGTGCTGATTCCAAGTGCAGTCTGAACACGGCTTACCCACCCTTTCAAAATGTTATTAAGGGATGGGGCAACATTAGCCAAAATTGTGCTAACACCTTGTTGTACATCAGGCTCATCGATGAAAGACGCACTTCCAGCAAAAATGGGACGTACGTCGCCTCCCAATACACCGCTAATGATTTGACCGACATAGACACCTGTTTCAGTAACAATTTCTCCACCTTCATCTTGCCTTGCCCGGACTTTTTTCAGTTTTTGTACTGATGTTTCTGGAACCTGAAATTCAAAAAAATAGTAAAATAATCCCAACTTATGATTGAATTGGATAAATGATATGAAATTCTTCTAACTTACCATTACTACGAAAAAGTGCATTTTGGCATCATCATAACTAATAATATCTACATGGTCATTTTGATCTTCTGTTGGATAAGAGCTCACCACCTGAAACGATATTAATTAAATTCTTTATAAAAAATGTCCTCCTCGTTCTAAGAAAGGTTAATTGTTGTTGGGAGCTGGGACACCTTACCGCAAATACTGATAAAACAGTTAAAACTGAAGTGATGGTCTTCATTATTTCTATTTTTTGGAGATTCACAGTAACAATGAGAAAATTATAACAGAACAGGGTGATCCTTTTTTAATGGTGTTTTTTCGTATAACAAGTGTCGCTGGTAATATCACACCATTCGCTGATCACAAATGTAAGTAGCTGGAAACCTGAAAATATCTTTGATTTTATTCCCTTTGATCTGCAATCAAAATAGCATA
>JAQFZH010003255.1:0-14240 GCA_034695485.1 Entomobrya nivalis | reverse complement strand
AAAATAAGTAGTTTACACAAAACATACAAGCAACCAGACTTATTGAAGATATACGTGGAATCAATTTCTTCCTTCTTTTTCTTACACATTTCTAAACTTTTGTCCTCCCCACCATACCATCAGCAACATCTGCAATAGATTCATTCATGTAATAGATTGAGAACATAAAATAAAAAGCACACATATTCCCAATCCACATGTGTATACATATGTACATTTTATGTAGATTGGTCTTCAACAACGAACTATTTCTAGGAGAAAATAAGTGTTCTTTTTCTTCTTTTTATTCGGTAGTGGCGGATCGGTGTAATCTAAGTAAAAAGGAAACAGACCAGAGAATAAATAATAAAATGTGTATTTGCTTTCGTTATAGGAAAAGTGTAAGATTGAGAAGAAGTTGAAGTAAAATAGGATGGATACCTGTTTCGGTGTTCAGGGAATGTTTTACATTGGTTTCGTTGGTTCGTCGGATGCTGCTGCTACGTGTGACATCGACCCCCTTGAGATCTCGGCAGGTAGCTAAGTAGCTTGGAATTCTACATAAAATCTAAACAGCCTGGCGCGTGTCAAATTCTCTTGGCCTATAAAATATTCTCTTCAAATTATTGCTTTTCTCTCTTCGTCTACACATATAAGCAAGCATATTCGTACAGCATATACATATACACATAAGAAATATTTTTGTCCAGCTTTTTTTATAAATTGTTAATATTGCCATGTAAAAAGACAAGCATTCTTTTAACAAAACATCTATCCTATTTATGTATTTTGCATATATGTCGGATCAAGCCAAAAAACCTGAACAGGAAAACTATGTGCGATGCTCATGATGATAATGATGATCGTCATCATCAATAACAGCATCACTTGACGATCAACAACAACAGCACCACCAGTGACATCGGTGTGTCCGTAGTAGAAATTGTTCTTTTCGATTCTTTTTCATTTTCTTTATTCCTCTTCTGTCTCTCTCTGTCCATGCAAATTACGTTTGAGACATTGGATGATGACGATGATGATTACGATTACTGTCGCATCGTCTTCTTTCGATATTCCAATGTATTGGATGAATGAGGTGTTCCTTTTCACATTCATTAGTTGACTGCGTACTCTAGACATACAACTGGCTTGCTACGCATACTTTAGTTTGCCACTGCCAAGCATTTTCTTTTTTGTTATTGCGCTGCTGGTTGTTACTCTATTTTTTATCTGATTACAACAAGGTATTTTTATTCATTTTCTTCATTGCTATTCAAAAAATAAAATCTATCCGCCTTCTCTTTCTGTTTACCTGTGTGTCTCCAGTAGAGTTTAAGTCAGCAATAAAATAATCACAAGTGTACACTTTTATACTTGTCCTGTAATTTTATGGCATTTTTCTCTTCTAACAGCGGCGCATTCCATTCCATCAGCTCAGCTAGAGCTAGAGGACCGTTGTAAAAGCTTTGGTGGCTATACATAGAATCTTGTCTCTTTCACTCTGTGAATACTTGTCTATCAGTTTTTACCGACTATCCAGTCCACCGACAGAAGCAAGCCAAAATTTAATGTGTATCAAACAAACAATGCGTCGTATAAAAAGCTACTATTGTGCTATAAAATACCTGCTTATTATATTACTAATCATTAACTAGTACCAAGAAGAAGAATGGATGAAATTCCTCTTCAAAATATATAAAGCTTAAAAAATACTAGTAGTCCGCCGATTCGTTAGCTTTTTATTATTTTATTTCTTTTCTAATTCTCTCGTATTTTTCCTACTTTCTCAATTTTATTGTCAAATAAATACCTTTTATACACAATTTTAGTGGAAAAAATACTTCATGTATTAAAAAAGAAGGAAATCGAGAGAAAATGAAATGAGCTTTGGCATTTTTATTTATCACAGGCGGGGAGACAGGTGCAGGAGTATGGATAAAAGTAATAAAGCACTTAAAAATCTGTTTATGAGTTTACTTTGTATAATCAAGTTGTTTTGCTGTTGGTTTGGTTTGTTGAGTCAAGCCAGATACCATACCATCACCAGAGGCAATGACTCATACAACATACAATAGCGCGGAAGAGAGTAGGTATTTCGCAACCAATTAGTGTGATGGGTTCTTTGTATCTCATCCGATAATAATGTAATAATAATATTTATACCCCGAAAAATATAAGTCGAAAAAATGTATACTTTTTTGAAGAGACAGACACTCAAACGGATTGGCTGCGATGATGATTATGATGAACTATTCATTTCTTTTGCTAAAGAGAGCCGGCCACACAGCTGGAAATTTAATGACATTTTCCATAAACATAATTTGAATATGTTCATAATTTTATTGATACACAGACACAGACTAACTGTGTGAAAATACGATATTATGTGGAATGAATGGAGTAAAAGTATGCACACAAAAAAATATTTTCAGGGGTTGATACAGTCGATGATTCTCTTTCAGCTTAGTTGACCGGTCCTACATACTACACACTTACATATATACTTACATGCTTACATACATTCACTAATGGCATGAGAAAATGCCTTAGGACGAGAAATAATTGGTTCCACTGAAAAAATATAAAATGTGTAATAACTACAGTATAAATAATGCCTAGGAATGTGTGTCACTTATAGACTATTTATTAGACCAAAATTCTCTCTTGTTCTGGCGAAAAACCGTTGACTAGAGAATAATACGGCTGAACTCAAAAGGCAAAATAGTTATTAGCAGCGGTCCCGCAGTTAAAATCAAATGCTTTTTATTTAATCAAGTTTACCGGCCATCGCGGAGAAAACAAACAACGACAAAACAAAGAAAATAATTGCAATTTTATAAACATCATAAAGACTACGACGGAAAAAGAAAATGGGCTTTACTAATAATTTAATGACCAATATGAATACGTTTATTATGTTTTTACATGAAATTGGTGTGGCCATAATATGCTTGCATTTAATTTAGGCATTTTTTTAAACGTACGATACCAAGTTATTCTGAAATTTAAGAATAAAAATTATAGCTTATGACTTTCTTCAACCTGGGCTAAATCGTCCTCTTTAATGTTATTTTTTTAATATTTACAATTTATAATGCATTCATTTTCGTTTCCTATTTGCCTCGGCTGGTAATATAAGTTAGGTACAAGTGCACAGAAGTCGTGATGAATAATTTTATTAGTTTTTTAGCTGCTGGCTTGCTGCGTTACCCTTCTAGAAAAAAAACACAGCAGTGTATTAACCCCTTTTTATAATATCCACCCATCTCATCAATATTTTTAAGTTAGCTGAGGCGAGTTGACTTTTATTTAGTGAGACAAGTGTGGTGTGGTGACGATAATAACAACTCATTGGTAAAGTACTGCCTATGCATGAAAAACTATATTAATGCACTTAATAATAAAACAGAATCATCATCATCATTTAAATGGAAAATAGCTTTAGTTTGCTTATTTGCTTCGCTTCGGATCGATGCATGATTTGATTGAATACGCATAGTTTATGCACCATCAAACTCACAACCCAACACCACCGTAGAGAAAAGCCATAGGTCACACATTTATTATTATTCCTCGTCTCTGCTTGTTATTATTATTATACAAAACTTCTGTTAGTTTTTTTATATGTAACTTTATCGGCTTAATATATCATATATATGCAATACTACATGCGATATGTCAGACAATGTGAGTAAATGACTGGTTCTAAAAGAGTTATTTCACTTTAGTCAAGTTTTGTTCCCTCATCGACTCTTTCAAGAAGAAAATAATCGAGCCAGTCTTCTACTCTTAAAAATCCTATACTTTTATTTAGTGACCGACAACAAAACATATTAATACAAGAGGAAAAATACTGTTCGGTCGGGCGACTACGACGATGAAAATGCGACATTGATGGGAAGGCGAAAAAGAGTAACAGCACTGCGGAGTAGTTAGCAAATGAACCGATAAAACGATTCAACTACTTCGAAGGAATAATATGCATGCATAAATACTAGGTTGTTTTTCTGCATAGATATTTTTCTGGTTAGTTCCTTTAGTTTTTTGGTATTTAAGCAAGTTGTTTTTTCAAAAAATTACCAGGCTTGCTGTACACAGGACAGAGAAATGAGAGAACCAATAATCAACGTCATATAGAGTAGAAATACGGCACGATCGAATCGGACAAGAGGAGGAGTGGGTAAAAATGCTTAAATTGGGAAGTAATGTGTATATTTATCATATTAAGCCATTTTTTCTCCTCTTCTCTTCTAGAACGAAATTATTAGTATACATTATTATTATTTAGTCAAGTCAGTGCAATGGAGTGAATTAACCTGAGTCATGCATTATTCACATTTTCGTTACTTTTTGAAGGAGAAAGAAGCTTCGAGCTTTTTTATTATTATTCATTCCTGTTATAAAAATTCAAGTGAGTAGTGGCAAACAGCAATGAATTCAATATGCTGGGCTGGTGAACTATGGAAAATTTGTGAATGTAAAATTACGCCCACTTAAATATCCTTGTGTAATAATTTAAAGTTGTTGCTCCCTTCGTTTCTCTTGGTTTGTTGGACTTACTTTTTAAATATTGGCTATGAATTCTTAAGTACTGTTTACACTCAAATTGTTCGCATTCTCTATTGCTCTTTCCAATTTCGATACTTGTGGGAGTTGCGTGGAAGGAAACTGGAAGTTGGCTCACTCTGCATTTCAATACTTTAGCTTTTTATGTCGATTAAAAAGATTGCCACTAAAGCTGATGACGGATGTCGAGAATGCAACGAAAAATAGCTGTTGTTATTCTAATAAGTATGTATACAAAAAAGGGTTAGGTGAAGGGGTAAATATTTAATTTATATTCGCCTCTCCGATTATTATCATGATGATCATCGGGTAATCATCATCATCCATTGTACACAAGTAAATTGTAAATCTATCATACAAAGTCATAATAATAAAGTATCATGTTTTCATTTACATTCATTCTCCAGTTAGTCGGTGAACAGGTATCAGAAATCATGAGGGTGATAGCGATGAGCATTGTCGATATGATCGTATCGTATCTACGCCTGTTTTTGCCTTTTAATTTTTGTAGACATCTCCCTTTGCCTTCTTAAAGAAATTTCTTCCTACTCCACTGGTTTTTTCTTCATTCATTCATTATTCCAGTTAGTAAGTTTAATGGTTCTAATAAGAATTGAATATCTGATGCTGTCAGTCATGCTACCACCACCCATTGAAATAGCTAAACGATTGTATGGAACCTACTGCTGCTGTTGTCTATTTGGCTCCTGCCCACTCTCAAGTTTTTTTCTTGTGCTTTGGTACAAGTTAAAATGATGATGACTCTCAATCAAATAATGAGAAAAGCCCCTTCTCCTTCACTTTTCTTCTTCTTGACTCATCAGACTGGGTAGTCTTCAGAGAAGGAGACTCTCCCTCCAGTACTGTGCTGCTTTGTGTGTGTACTGTAGGATCGTTAACAATCAAACAAACATTAAAGCTTAATGAAAAAAGCTCGTGGTGGTGGTGAGATGGATAATGGTGATATCTTTTAATAGAATTAAATTGAAAAATAAAAGAATAATGATGATGACTATGAGAGATGAGTCAAGTCAATAGATTGATTGAGAAACACTTACTTAAGTAACTAATGAAATAATGGTGGCCATCATTATACCCATATCCAATATAATATCCATTACACAACAAAAAAAACCAAGTTCCTTTTTTGTTGATGTTGGTTATTAGAAATAGTAGCATCACTCCTTTAAAATGAAACGATCTTGTTTTCTAAATTACATGAAGGATAATAATGATTAGGAGAACAACGATGATGATGATGAGCGTACGCACCCTGCCTGTCCAATAAACGACCCTCCTTCTTCACCTCCCATCACTCTCTTCTTTTAAACTGTTTAACTTTTTCAAAGCTGGGTTGACTCATGTGTCTACTTACTTAGCTAAGTACCTTTAATCAGGAGAGCAGAAAATGTTAGATGAGCTGTTGTAGAAGATGATGCTTCCCTAACTTTGCTAATCAAGCTACCTGTTACTTAAGAAAACTATATTTTAAACAACCATCTCTTTCTTCTGACTCTTGACTTTTTGACGGTCACTTTATTTTTAAAGGGCTGGTATTTACTGCTGCTTTTCTCCTGCTGCTGCATATTTAATACCTGCTTGTAATCTGCAGGGGGTAAAACCAAACCACAGCAAAAATTTAACCCTTTCTTGTTCGTCTATTCAAATTATGTAACGAATTGGTCCAAGCTGTTAAAAAGAACAATATTATTTTCAAAAGAAATAATATCAAGTTTTATTTATGTAGAAGGCCATCTATTTTTATGCACTAATGTCTTTACTGCGTTCAAAAGGACAGCCGAGTCAAAATGACTAATGAAGCAAAGAAGCCAACATAAACCGAAATAGTATGTTGGTCACTCTATTCTGTTGATTATCCTCCTCCTTCTGTCCTAATTGTTAAATTATATTAAATGTAATTTTAAATTTATACACCCATCATGTGTAAGAGAACGAATGCATTGTTAAAATTAATAAAAAAAATCATGGAATGATGAATAAGGAAGGACAGAGATGAGATGAAGATGATGATTATATGAGAATGAGACGCCTTTTTCTTCTCCCGTAAATGAGCGATGCTGATGATGATACACAAATGAAAAAGACATGATGATATATGAATGAGACAATAATACTACCTAAAAGTCTTTAGCTTGATGGCGATGATGATCATCTTATCGTGATGATGACGATGAAGAATGAAAAAAGTGTACCGGTCAGAGAGCAATATGTTTGCGTTATTGCGTATGTAGTTATACATGTGTGGAGGGGGTAG
This sequence comes from Entomobrya nivalis, assembly GCA_034695485.1. NCBI lineage: Eukaryota > Metazoa > Arthropoda > Collembola > Entomobryomorpha > Entomobryidae > Entomobrya > Entomobrya nivalis. The sequence goes on along the minus strand of JAQFZH010003255.1, from coordinate 7,420 downwards.
CGTAGTGGAGAGTGCTAGAAATGAACTAGTGATGATGATGATGGCGTTGTAAAATGAGTGTACACGCTAATAAAATAAATGACTCTTCTTTTTGATCTTTTAGGTTCTCTGGTTGACTTTCTTTTTCTTGTGTCTTTCTCAACTTGGAAAAAAAATGTTTATAGCTGTAATGAAGAGTATGTAGTGATGGTACTAGTGAGAAGGAGAATGATGACAATGATTATTGCAATGGCATGGATGGCGCTACGTCTCTTTGAACTTTTCTTTGAATGTCTTTACTCCCCACTGATGAGACGACCATGAACATGACCACGAGGATGATGGCCGGAGAAGAAGAAGGCAAGATGATAAAGAAACGAGCTGATAATGAAGATGCTGTATGAGAGGTCGTGTTCATCTATTTTTTACTAGCGTAAAGCGTAAACGACATGTTGGAGATGACGATGAAAATGATGCCGCCTAAAATAGTAAAACTTCCTTTATGGGATAGCACATCCAACATTACCAGCAGGAGTCTATATGTCTTTAAAGCGGTTGTACCATTCATCACATCACAAATAATTTTTTAGACAAGCAAAGAAGGAAGTCGGTTGGGCGGAACATTATTTAATTACTCGTGCTAGATAGAATGACAGTAAAAATTAAAATTTGTGGGTGCGTCGACGCAAGTCTATAATTATTTAATTTGGTGCAACCACAAGAGTAATAAAATCAGAGGGACTTTTTTTGTTAGGAAAATCACCTAAAAAGATAAAATATGTCAGAAAGTGAGAGAGATTTTTATCTAGTCAGCTAAATGAAAGTAAAGTAAAGGAGGAAACAGAGGAGGATAAATTAAGAGAAAAAAGCCATGAATCAAGTCACACTAACACAAGCTAAAAGTTACTACAATTATTACCAGCCTTTAGTTGGTTCATGAAATGGAGGAAAATATCATCCTATTATATTTTTCCTTCTTTTGTTCCTTGCTTGTTTGCTCACTAAAAGTGATAATTCTTCCAAGTAGTCATCACATAAATGCACACCCTACCACATATACTTATACGAGTTAATCCATATAAAAGATCTCTAATAGTTTGTATTTTCCATGTGTAAGGTCATTTACTGCTGTTCATATAGTAGCTAATCCTTAAAAAATTATGACAGCGTACTTTATATCAATTTAGCTGTCAGTGTTAATGGAGACTTAGTGCTTGAATCAAAGTCACAGGGATTAATTTCTCTCTAAAGCAACCCGCATGCCATAGACGTTCGAACACACATACATACATAAATGCTTTTGTGAACAAAGCAGGAAGCAAGCTTGTTTCTCGTTATTTTTCTACTCTACGACTTCTTTCCCTTTTTCCCTAAATGAAAAGTCACACAGAGTTGGTAGAAAGTTAGGAAGGCGTACAAGCAATTTACTTGTGGGTTTGCTTGGTGCTAAGCACAGAAAAATAAGTGAGTGAGGGACTTGATGAATCTTACACAAGACATTTAATACATGCTCCATATTTTGGACAACTAAAAGTAAAGCGGTAAATGAAATGTACCAGTTCTGATTTCATTTCGTTCGCAAGAATTTCCTGTGACTTTCTCTGATTTCGATTCTTGGCTGCAGATGCGATGCTAAATAAAAAGAATATTGCCACTTTATTTGCAGATTTCAACAGAAAAGAGACGAAACGACGAAAATGAGATGCATTCCATCCCATGGGCATAAGCTTGAGAACGAAAGGAAATAAATGCTGTATTTTTTCTGCTGTTCTGTCTTTCAAACATTTAGATAGACGGGTTGTTTTTATTTTTACTTATATTTATACAAGCTAAAAAGAGGAGACAAAACAAAAGTAGACATTCCACATGTTCTATAGACTTCCAAATTATTATACCGATTTACTTGCTTGAATGCCGGATAGCTGCATAGCATTAGGTAAAATATAAACTCCTTCGTTTTTCTCATTTGAGCTTGTTAATTGAGAAGAGTGTCGCTGTTGTCATTATTCAGAGGGAGCACAAGTGTCACATCCCATCTCAGACTTGCTTAAAAAGTTACAAAAACTCGTAATATATTTATGAACTTGTACATACTTTGTGTATTATCGTAGCATTTCTTCGCTGTATGTGCCACCATTGCCGTCATCACCATTTACGGAGTTTTGTCGTTTTCTAAACTTCTCTCTTCGCAAGTTTGACAGTTTATATCTCTCGTGCTCATGTAGTCATTTGACTTGTATTAGTTCTATAGCACCACCAAATATATATAACTAAACTGTTGGCTTGAATTAAATAAGGGAATCAATCTAAATGAAATGACTACGAAACGAAGGGAGAATTTAACAGTAGTGAAGAGAAGTACAACGGATAACGGCTAAATAATAATAATGGTTTTGGTTTTTCCTTTCTATTAAAAAAGCATCTGCATGTAACTTGTCTCTTTTTATTAGAGAATCGTGAACACACCAACAGAACATTACATTGGAATGCTGGGTCAATTAAGTGCTGCGTCACACATAAAACAGCATCATTGCTCTAGCTCTACTCTAACTGCTGCTAAACAGCACTTCTCCCAAACAGCAAAAAAGGAGTCAGTTATGTAGTCATCGGATCGCATCTCATGCCACAGCAATCAGCTTTGCAATTTTTTAATGCTTTTATTATAATAAAATATATTGGACATGGCATGTAAGTATTTTATATAATTTTTGCTGCTGTTGCTCTATTCTTGCTTTGAGGTTTTACAGATAAGCATGTTTGTGTTTTTAGAGTCGACATCGTATATAGACTATAGACCTCGCTCTCTCTCTCTCTGCTAGGCGTCTCAATTAATTCGAAGTCGGGAAGAAGAATGAATGGCATGACATCATAAATCATTATCTGCACAAAAAATCTCCACCAGAAAAGCTTCACTTGACTTGAGGATAAACTAAACAGTTTTGCTGACTTGACTGTGTAGCCCTACTACTTAATACACATCAAAAGCAATATCCTCCTCCTTCTCTGTATCTCTCTCTCTCTTTTGACTTTTTTATTTCATGCTAATCGACATTATTATACAAACCAATTTATTGTAAGAAAAGTACACCTACCCACCTATATAACTTTTTATGTTATAATAATAATGCGCAAATTTTAATAAGCTTTTATGGGAAATTGGTAGGTACATGCATAATTTTTTACGACCAACTAATGAAAATGAAAGGGAGAGAAGAAAATCTACGTGGAGAGTTGGTAGACATATAATTTTTTATGGTAACGTGATAGGTCAATTGTCAATAGACATGATATATAACGACTATCATCTTACAACAACTAACACAATCAGGCATGCAGAATTATTATTTTTTCTTTGATAGAGAGGCAATAATGCAGCACATCTAAAGAACAGCGAGCGTTTAATTTATCGACTTTGGTGTTTTAGTTTAGTACATAAAATATTTTTATAAAGTTCACCTTTTATTTAGCGCTTATGAGAAGACACGCTTATTTTTCTTAGAAAAAGGCAACTTTTACCGGCTCCTCACAACGATACCACGATCAAGTCAGCTAGTTTATTTGTGCATACGCCTGGAAAATGATGGTAAAATATGTAGAGAAAATAAAGAACTTGTGCCAGCGATAGTCAATGCAAGAGCCTTTATAGTTTTTTAAAGCTTGATTGAACATATCACGTATAAAATGTTAGAGAAGCAGTTATAAATGTTGTGCTTTGCGTATTATTATTATTTTTCTCTTGTTCAGTTCTATCATGCATGTATAATGATAAAAGTGAATGAACCATCCAAGTGGATACTTTTTTACATAGGCAGAATGAATGATGTTGATGGCTGCAATGTTGATGAGATATGATAGCGAGATTAGCGTAAAAGGTGAAGGAAATGTACAAGATAATGAAAGGGAGCACGGATCACCGCTTATGAATGTGCGCGTCGTATTATCCTCTCTTCTTCTTCTCATCTCTAATTGACTGAGAAATATTGAGAATAATTACGCGATTAGCATAATGCCAACGGAATTTACAGGGGAATGGATAGCTGGTACGAGACGACGAAGAAGAGGAGGTGAATGAAATACGATTATTGTACCTTCTGTTTAACTACATCATCATTTTTAGCTCTTGTCAGACGACGTTGTTAAAGGATGTGAACGGACACTATAAGGACAACCATGGATGTATAAAATCTCTGCAATAAATTTAAATGTTTTCTGGTACTAACTTTAGTAATACTGCAAGGCAAAAAAAAGAACATTAATGATTTAGTCTTTTTTATATCCATTTTCTGATTTGTTCATTGAAAATTGCACATTTTTTTCTCGATTTCACCAAAAATACTCTAAACCCATGTTAGAATGCCAATCAAACCTATTAGCTCTGCACGGCCTGTGGTCAATAGAAAATATGTACTCTTCAATTTCAATCATTGTTGAACTCTCTGAGTCTGAGCACGCCTTATATTAAGTTTATCACATCGACCATCTACCTTAGCACGTTTGTTGACTCTTGCATAAAATATTCAGCGACATTTGTAAATGTAATATCATTGTATTTGATAAGTTTATGAAGCTTTCAAAATATATCGTCCCATTATTGAACTATTATAAAATGTGAATTATGAACATGGTCACCATTAACTCACTCAAATAAAACAATGATATTTATATAGCGACCTTTCCCTTTATACATTAAATTTCAATGAAAAGCAAATGATCGATTTTGGATTAATTTCGTTGTGCAAACCAAATCGATCATTTTAGTTGAATTAGATTAAAGCATTCTCTTCTCACAGTTATCACTACAAGATCTTTAATATTTATTTCAAAGATAAACAACAAGCGTTAAAAAACTGTTTTAAACGTTTTTCCAGCCGATTCGCTTATTCAAATTCAGATATGCCGAAGCGATTCCGAAATATTCACGAGCTAGCAATACATAAAACTGTATCATTCTGATGCATCTCAAACCGATATCTATAACTATTTATGCATTCATTAACCATTCCCATGATCCTAAACTTTGCCAAGAATCTTGTTCATGTTTTTTCCTACCGTTGCAAAAAATAATTTATCGAAAACGACTTACCTTCTGGAATGGCAGTGAATTTATGTTATCACTTAAATATATTGTTCGAGTATCATTATCGTTTATAGAAATATTTGCAATTGATGATGATGGTCATTTCGTAAATCAATAATTTATTATTACTGTTGAGAATATTAAAGTCTGGTAGAACTATAAGCTATGTGATGTGACTTGTGCAGTTTTATGGATTGTGATTGTGACGGTGGGCCCACCTAAGGCATAATTAATGAATTCCTCCGATGATCCAGCTCTGTGTACCCACTCAGGGGGTAAAAGGGCAGAAGAATGTGTTTAATTTAAGGCGTGGGCATGACATTCACTGTAGATTCTTAATCGGTCATGGATTTACTTATGGTCTCATCATCAGCAACAACACCAACCAACTTTTTTTCTCATTCTTGTCTGTTGATGATGTAACTGATTCCTCGGTATCCACCAGCCAACAAACACAAATAATAATACAGATAATAAGACAACAAACGTGAGAAATCTTTCTTTTATTTATTAACTTAAGTAAAAGGAAGGGCGACTCAACTCTGCTGATATTAAGCACACACGCATTTTTCTTCATCATGAGCAGCAGCAGAGACCATCATCATGATAATAGTGATCATCATCACAAGAAAAAATATCACCTCACCTTTTGGTCAACAATAGCAAAACCATTCGATTCCAGTCCGTCAAGTCAGCAGAGTTACAATAACGAAGCTTTAAGAATGCATGCATGAAATCTCAAAGTTTCATCGCATTTTCTCAACAAGAAAGTGATGTCCCGTTGATGTTCGTAATGATGACATACTTTTTTCCAGCTTGTAATCAACGATGCTGTACACAAGTGTATCTATTTTAATATACAACTATTGTGTAAGTCCAGAGGTTTCATATGGAACAGTGCAGTGCAGCAAGAAGACAAGGGAGGAATTAAGGCTGCCTTTTGTGTTTCGTATTTTTTGCTTTGTTGGAAAGAAAGATCACTTGGTGCGGGGACTCCCCTCGGATACTCAAAGATATAATGCGTGATACATACATAATAAAATAAATGCATACATATATGTATGTGAATCATATTATATAATACGTGGAGATATAGGGATTTTTCACGGAGGAAAAATAAAGACCCATTGTCGTTATTACAAATGAGATATCTTTTTTCACACGATTTCTGCTTTGCGTCTTTTGCCATCATCATGAGTATCACGAGGAGTTGCTTCTATCCAGGATTAGTTGCTTGATTCCATAGCTGTTAGCAGGACCAGCAAAAGTAGGAAAGCACACAGGCTTTAAGGCTTAATTAAATACAATGTCAGGTTCGTAAGGTTAAAGAATTAATTTCTCTTGTTGATTAATTCCTTAAATGTCTTGAAGGGACTAGCCCAGCCACAATCATTGGTGTTCTGTGGTGCTTAAGTGAATTATTACGTAAAGTTGATTTATTGCGCAAGTTGTCGAGCGAGTGTAACTACAAAAGAGTTAATAAATTCTGATACACTCTAATGCGGCTGCCAAGTTATGTACTTTATTGTGTAAAGGGATTAAAAATAACATGTTTTTTGTTTGTTTTTATTACTGTGCTGGAGAAATTTATGAATGTTGAGTGATTTATTTCTTGAAATGGATTTTTAAACGAGTTAATTTGTTTCTAAAATGGTTAAAAATTTGAAGAATTTTGCAATTAAAAAAAATATATAAATTTGAATACATTCATGAATGAGTGTATTCTAAACTAATACGCAATCAGGGCGGTCTGTCTTCGTTGACTTGTTTAGTTATTCTTGGCTCACGTTCAATGAAGCTTTAATTCTTTCAATTAAACTTACATAGAATCATGATAATTATCTTGAATCATGTTTCTCCGAGTCGGTTTCATATTTTTGATCTCTTTTTAATTTGAACTTGCTGATTCATCTAGGAGCAGCAAATGAGATTGCTTTAGATTCAATCCCATAATATAAACGCTATGATTTACATTGGGAGGTCTTCAACAATGAACTCATTATAATTATTATTCGACAAGATGCATTCCTTTCCTTTTACTATTGTCACTTGTAAAGAACTTTGGGTTTGACTTGTATACATAACATATCTCTTTCTGTAAATTACTTAAAAAGAATCGTGTGGACACACGCTTTATGACTGACTCTGGTTAGTAATGATGCATGACATTGATAAGATACAACAAGAGAACAAAAAATAAATTTCAAGAAACCAGAGTGCAGAGCATGTATTCTTTAAGGACATTAAGACGGATACGACGAGTGTGGCCATATTATTCGAATTGATTTGATAAAAACATATTTGTGAATCATAAGTAATGCGTTAAGAATTGCATACTAAAATGATCCATATCCCATGATCAGC
>JAQFZH010003254.1:0-14240 GCA_034695485.1 Entomobrya nivalis | reverse complement strand
TCTGGTATGAAAGGTATTATGGGTGACGATAACAATGCCAACTACAGCTGGTTGAAGGGGACCAAATACGTGAAAAGGAAATTTGGCCCGGTTTCAGCCAGCTAAAGCTGAAGGCATTTTCTTTTTTTTATATAACACTTTCATTTCCGATGAGTAAGCTCCTTTTTTGTCCAAAACTTTCTGGAAATTGGTGACAGAAATACTACTTCTTGGTTGGTCCACAGTATAATTTCCCGTTTGTGCATCCCCGGTCCTGAAAGTATGAAAATAATGTATTTCATTAGTTGAAATGACTATACAATTACAGTAATATCTAAAATTCTAAAATGTTACAAAAGTTTTAACTTTTTTTTTGTACTGGGGAACGGTTTGAAGAAAATGTGTGTTTTACAAAAAGTTCAATTTACCGTAGAATATTTTACTTGGAAGGTGAAAACTTAAAAGGAATGCCAATGTGTGTGTACCTCCATTGAATTCAAAATCGATTCAGAGAAAAGAAAAAGTACAAGTTTTTATGGGAAAAAGGAATTTCTTTTATTACCATCCTGCATAGGCATTTTCTCCCTAAAAATATATATTTACACACACACTCTCTGTGTACAATGCTTATGCAGCATGCCATACCTGTCTGGTTCTTTACAATACGCAATCATTCCGCTAGAGTAACTTAATCTAAAAAAGGAGAAGGAAAGAGGGAGAAAGAAAAAAGACGTAAAAAATGAACACAAATAAGTATAACAAGTCTACTTCCACGTTTACTTTTACTGCTTGGTCTAACCTCCAAACTAAAGTGAAAACCAAACCGCGTTTCACTCCTAACAAAGTTCCTTGGCATGAGGAGACGATGATTTTCTATATATTTATACTGTCGTTTAGAATGATGATAATGATAATGGGGAACAGCAAAAGTAAACGATTGACAGAGAGAAAAGAAGAAGAAGAAAAAATTCTGTGTGTATGTGTGGCTTTCGATAAAAAAAAGTTTGTTTCTTCTTCAACACACCAATGTACAGTGTCCCCAATCACTTGTGATTTTTTTCCCTTTACATTTCTTTGACTGGTTAAGTGCCCATTCATTCATGTGGTGTTAGTAAGATGTACAGGTATGTACAAAGTGTACATGCACGCATTCAACAAAAAGTTGCCATTTTCCCTGTACTTCTTCCACTCAGCAAGTAAAGTCATATGGAAAAAGCGAGAGAGAAAATATCAAAATGAGTTTCTTTTTTTAGTGGAAAAGTTTGTCTATATGAGCGTGTGTGTGGAGGATGATGGTGATGAGAGTTTGGAAACAAAGTTTTTTGGTGTGTAATCGAAAAATGGGGCTTATGGTAGCGGGATCGTTCATTATCAAAGGACTTTTTTTCTCGGAACAAATTCAAAAAGAAGTGATTTAATGCAAATGTCCTAATTATTAAATTTATTGTATTACTCGAGTAAAATGGTAATAGTGCGGTCTTAGTTGGAAACTATAGATTATATGAAAAACGATAAGTAAAACATACTTGAACTAATGATTTGATGGTGAAAGCAAAAGCTGTATGACTTCAAATAGAAAAAAATTGTGCAATTTATGTTCAATAGTAATGGTGGAAAGTAAAATACTTAGCAATGAGACTACAGAGAGTGTAGTAGTGTAGTGTTGAGTAATGCATATATAGCCAAGTCAAGTGAAAGGAAAAGGTCATTGAAATGGTAGGAAAAAATTTCACTGGTGTGATATCTGGTGTTGTGTGAGTAAAAAGTGGAAAAAGAATATCCGAGCAGATGTGCTCATTCAGCCAACTCAACTACTCTTCTCAACAACAGCGTCAAATATCCAACAGACTAGAAGCCAGAGAGAGAGAGAGAGGGAAAGAGAGGAAATAAAAAGTGTGAAAAGTTGAACAGGTTATGTAAAAAAAAAAGCTCTTCTCTGTGCTCAGTGGTTGTGTTCATATTGAATGTAATATTCATCGGGAAAATGATACGTAGTCTATATTTTCTCATTTCCATATATACTTTATGAACAAACTTATAACATGGTATATTCCAGTAGTGAAAGGGAGACCGAGAATAGAGCGCATCGACTTCCTTTTTTTCTCTTTCTCTCTCTCCCTCTCTTACAGACTTACTCTCTCATACGAATTTTTACTACAACCACTACTCCTACTACAAACTACCCAAAGAGCAAACTGCTATATATAGTTTTCCTGTATTAGTGAGTACCACCAAAGCTTTTGGTTAGATGGATACATGTTCATTTTATAATGGATAATATGAAGCAATGGAGGTTTTTGTTGATGCTGCTCTGCTGCTCTTGCCGCTCTGATGGCCAAAAAAGTTCCTTTGATATCGTATTACATTCATGCTTCCTCGTCTCTCCCACAAAACTCCTCTTTTTGTATGTACATTTTCTCCAGACACGTAGTTGTTGTAGCAGTAGTTTTTACCAGTGTTTTCCTCCTCAGAACAGAATCTTGTGTTTCTTTTGGCCAAAAACTTCCCCACATGAGTATTGATTTTCGGTAGAGAATTTTCCCCCTACTGTGTGTGTGCTCGGTGTGGTAATAGTGGATGGAAAGAGAAAGTTTTTTTTGGGTGTTTGTCTGTACAGCAGTAGCGGATTCTGTGTTGGAATTTTTTAGTGGGATTTCTTGCCACTTTTATTCCATTATACATACTTTCTATTGCTGTATATGTATGGAATAACTCTGAGCTTACAGTCAGAAAGAATTGAAGTCAGGGACAGACAAAAACTGGATGAACCCTCTTGGTCCTCTCTCAGTTTTTTTATTTTCAGCTTTGTATTATTCCATTGATGCTGTTTCTACTGCTACACTGCTCATGATGATGATAATGATACACTCATACTCTATTCAAGCTTCTCTGGCCTGGATGTGAGCCTTTACATCTTTATTTTATGAGGCAGAGAGTAGAACGCTCTATGCTCTTTTCTAGCCCATTCTCTGTTTAGAATCCATATACTCCATCTTGAAGTTTGAATTTTTCATAGTTCTCTCCTTTAAGAAAAACATCGTTTAAAAAGTAGAGACTATGAACCTGAGACTAACAAGAGAGATGGTACATGATTGCACGGCTCTGGTATGCAGTACGTGTGCACCTATAATTTATACTTCAGTGGTACAGGTTTTCTGAACAAGACGTCATAAATTATATGGTGATAGCGATTTCTTTACTAGTTGGTTACAATTATTTGATCAAACCAATATTAATGCAGCACATCAGTTGAATTGCATGCATGCAACTCAAGTAAGTAACCACGCATTATGATATAAATATACATACGATGGGAGTGCAGCGGCGGCATACATTTTGTATGTTTTATTTTTATTTGTGCACTCTGTCGATGTATCTCAACTGAATCATGAAAATATAATCTTGGCTTTGCATGAATACTGTGTATGTACATTGCATGTGACATTTTCATGGTGTTTACTTTTAGTGACTTTTGATGTTCTTACTACGTGTGTCTTGCGGCGGTAGTGCTTTTTTAAAGCTGACAACTGCACAGAGACAAAAGTTGCATGCAACACGATGATGCTATGACATGACATCATGCTCAGTTTTTTGCTCATTTGTTATAGTGAGCTTGTGCTGTGGCACATTATCATGCGTTTATTATTATCATTATTATCATTATACTTGGAAATTAACATCATGCAGAGATATATATCTAGAAATGTATGTATACATGGTTCTATAATGACGATGATGGAGATTGGGAAACGAGAGAGAACGTGACTATTCTAAATTTAGCTAATCAGTTGAGTTTGGAATTTGACTGAAGAACATCTGCTGATATTCAAGAGAAATCAAAAGGGAACAGAGTTGAATATAATATTTAAAAAAAATATATGATACTTTTCAAATGATGAAATGATATTTGATAAAAGAAAGAGATCAAGTGAAAGACATTGAATGAAGTAAAATCAATAGAAATGGGTAGTCATTTCAGAGTTTGAGAGGCGTGTGTGAAGAATTATGTGTTTAATTTTGATGGATAGTTGGTGAAATGGGGAAAATTGGAAAAAAGCAGAAGGCTAAAATTTTAATATGAGTGAATGCATACATTGCTGGATAATGATGTAGATGATGGCGATGACGATAATACATAACAAACCACGAACCTTCTATTCAGTCAAGAGAACAATGAAAAGCAAATGTTACCAGTAAAAGTCAGATTTTGGCATTTCCTCTCACTTCCATTTGTACATAGTACCAAGTGTGTTTGACTGTGACTGATAGTCAAAGTGTCTGCTTGCTCCAAATTCTTATCCATTCCATGATGAATTGTACGAATCCATCGTTATTTGTTTTTACGCTGTGATCCTTATTAGTAAAGTTGAGGTTATGAAAGAGAAGAGGTGTAAGGTCGATTTAACGATGTAATCCTTGATATTATATGGGAGGTAGTAGTTATTGATGTGGTAATTGAACATTACTACATTACACGTGACTTGGCATTGTTAATAATTATACTGATCATTAAACGTATATTTTTAGTAGCATTACAAGGGAAACTGAAGAAATTGCAGATTCACATGAAAAAGATAGACAGATAGAGAAGCACTCGGAATTGGATGCACTTCACACTTTAATGTTAAATTATGGGTGTTATAAATGTTGTATGTTGTATGCGGTATTTATAAAGTAAAAAATTTAAGAATTTTAGTGAAACTGGAAATATTAAGGTGTAGGTGTTTTAGAGTGTTAAAGAATATCATTATAGTAGTTACATGGTGTATTTTTTGTGGTGGTTCAAATTACGGTACCCTTATAGCATGATAAGGGCATTCTGAAACATTTTATATTTTAATGAGCATTTTGGATATTAATAAATTCTTCAAGGCTTTTGAATCACTAACACGGAAACATGTAATTAAAAACAACTCCGACTCCAACCAAACATCAAACACAAGGTTATCTTTTTTGGTAGGCGTTTCACAGAGTAGATAAGCTCAAAATCACTCAAAGAGAGTTTCAAAGCAAAGAAAAAGATGTAAGTGTAAAATGTAAAGTAAATGGGAAATTATTATATTGAAAGATTGATTAAACAAGCAATATGTGAAAAAGAAGATAAAAATGTAAACAGTGTTTTCTTTTTTTTGTGGAAAAAAATGTGTTGTTCAAAATAGTAAGAAAAAAAAAATACAGAAAAGAAAATAGATTCACTTCACTTATATCACCTCAAAAACAAGATAGTAGAGAAGAAAAGTTGACAGATGGACAGAAAGTAGCAAGAGCAAGAACGAATCAAGTCAGACATGTTCAGCGGATTTTCAGAGTGATGATTTAAAAAAAGCTGTTGTATTTGTTTGAAATGGACGGAAAAAGGATGAGTTCAGAGAAAAGATTTTTTTTGGCTGACAAAGAGCAATTATTTGGTGCAGAGATGATACAGTAGATATTTTAGAATATTTTTGTTTTTGCATTGAAATTATTTATTCTCAAGGCTATATTCTTATTTAGTGTACTCTTTATTTTGTCGTTTTCTTTAAAACTTAGAGTATTTTTCTCCCCCGTTTGAAGTAGTGCTTGCATAAAAAATATTTTATAAGTATTATTATCACCGGGCGATGAGTTCAAATTTTGGAGAGACGGTGGTATTTGACGGTGGGTAAGATGAAAAGTACGGGAGGAACATACGGAGAGCAGCTATTTTTAGTGCAGTGTGTCGGGTTGCTGTATGAATTTGGATGTGTCACTGTATTGAGGAAAACTGGTTCGTTTCAGGAAGTTTTTGTGGAACAAGTGCGAGTTCGGGCAGACTCGGGAATTCCATCTCGGTCTATTGAAAAATGCCTGCTGCCGTTGTTTTCTGCTGACTTGGAATCACTGTGCGAAAAGAAAGCAGCAGTGGCAGCATAGCAGTACGGCATGGCCACGGGTCCTCCTGCATCTCGTAATAATATGATGCGATGTAATGTTGAGAGATGCTTCCTACTTTGCACACTCGCCCACAATAGATTCAGCGCATGTCGGTATCAAATAAAAAAATGTTTCTCTTGTACTTCCTTCTCCTCTCCTTCTTCTTTGCAGGCTGTTTCTCTCTGTTATAATACGGTTTGCTGTATACAGATTTGCAGACCTACGTAAATTGGAGGAAAGTAAAAGTGTAATGTGGATGGGTATCTGAATCGACACTGCTTTCTTCTTCTCTCGACAAACTCTGTGTATGTATTATGCTTGTGCGTTTGTGTGCTTCTTCTAAAGTCAAATGCAAGTTTGATCCTTATTCACCTGCAATCCTTAGTACGGATGTGTGTGGCTAGCTGTACCAACAACATGGAAAAAAAGAAAATGAATAGGAAAACCACTAGTAACAACAGCAGCAGACACCACACCATCATCACAATAGAGAGGATAGCCAAATCAAGTTATAACTGAACAGACAAAGTAGGATTTACTTTTTTCATAGAATACAAGCACTTTTTATCATAGGATCAGTAGCAGTCAGGAAAAAAGGATCTGGACTCTGGTTATAAGTAGCGGGCTTATATAATCACAATCAGTAGAAGGTCCATTACTCCCGCAACAACCCATTCATAAAGTGGATTAGTACATATATATGATTTAGGTAGCAAGTTTGTATTTTGTGGCAAGGTTATCAGCTATTTCATGCGATATGTAATTATGTTGAGTCTTGTGATAGTAGAAACTTTAAAAAAATATTGGATTACAAGTTTAAAAGTATATTGTCTTTTAAATGAGATATCTGACTGTGCGTATTTTTACAGGATTTAGTTGAATTGTTCATATAAAATTGATAACGGAAAATGAGCCATGTAAGGGATAAACGTGAGGAAATTTGCCTAGTGAAAGTTCAAATTGTTTTTAAAAGTAGATAGTAATTTAGTCATGCATTCTGGCATTGGGTTGCTGACAGGCGTGGAGAGTAAAAGGTTATTTCTTTGAATGGTCTATAGCTATTTGTTTTCAATGATGATTGCCATTAGTACTTGAATAAGAAAATGGAATGGCTAAAATGGAAAATGTGTTACGTTGTTGCAAGGGTAAATACTTAAGCTGAACAAAAACACTCGAAAGGGCTTACACAAGGAGAGAGGTAGACGAATACACAATATGTATTATGATGTGTCTGCCTAGCCATTTATCTGACTTACGTAAATCGACTGACTGAGTATAAGAGGACGATCTTATGGTACAAAATGAAAATAGGGCCATGCTCCATGCTAGGACAAGACCAGGACCAAGACCAGCAGCTTGTATTTTACTAGAATTAAAAGATAATGTTGGCTGGGAGTTGAGAGTTGAGTAAGAAGAAAGTAGAGAAAAGTGAAAGAGAACGCTGCGCTGGGATAGGAGTCGACTGAGGAATGCTCTGCTACTACTTGGAAAAGCGCATATAAAATGCCAATGAAACACGTTTCGCTCAAAGCATTTTCAATTTGGAATTTAAATGAAGAGGATTAAAATGGAAAAGGAAATATATGACTGGGTTGAGTTGAAGGAACCGTGAAATCAGAAAGATTTTGCATATTATGCATACATATAAGTACTCTATGCACACATTCAACATTTCACTCCATTCCTCCAAGAGTTTGGTGGTAGTGGTGAGGGAAATGCAAAAGTTTGTTACATTTTAATATAAAGCAAGATACGCTACATGCATAGTTTTAATGCTTTAAAATACTTCAAACCACGGCTTTTACCTTTAGGTATATATATATCACTTTTGGAAAATGGAATAAACTGAAGGAAAATTCCTTCTCAGTGATACGTAACCCATAAAAAACTTTGTAGTCGAGTATAGAGTCATATCATCATGTTAGGTAGTATTTCTTCCAAAATTTTGTGCATAACTAATGCATAAACTTATTTTTCATCGCTTAGCTCATCCTTCCGAAATGTTTTTCAGAAATGTGAATATGTCATTCATATATGTGCATGCGTAGGTAATCATCAAAATACAATATATATTCTAACGCTGAATATGATAATGGGTACTTTAATCGGTCCATGCAGACATTATTATTTTAGCTAACGACACAAAACCTAAATTCCACAAAATGAACCTACCAAATGGCACGCATAGAAGCCATGTGAACCTATAAGCACTGTCAATAGTAATAAAAATAGGTAACATGGAAATGTGGTTTTGAGACATTTGAGCGTGTCAGAGAAATTCTAACTTGTATTACTTATTACGCTGATATACACATTTTATACACAGCTGTGGCCGTGATAGTGGTGGAGGACGGAAGGATTAATAGGAAGAAGTAAAGAAAATGATAGTTAAAGCTGCTCAGAATGTGGATGCACGTACTTACATACGTATGTATAGTTTTTCAATGGATAGTGTTGCTGAATGAGGAATAATATAAAATGTAAGCGAACATTGAAAAACTGACTTTGGTTGGTTCCAAAGTTGGTCTTTTTCAAGCCATGTGGCCTAGGCCTAGCTTGAGAAATTCCATTGCTACTGTTACTGTTACACTACTCAGCCTCCACTGAAAATGACGGTATAAACTAAAGGGATTTAATATTGGAATGAGAATTCAAGCCGTTAAGGATATTTGAACTGATGATAAAACCGCAAAAATAAACCCGCATAGTCAAGTCAGAAGCATAAAATATACAGAAGGCAAACTGGGAGACAAGAGATAGAAGAGGAAAACCTCTTTTTTCACAACTACTGCTTTTCCTGCTTGTCTGTCTGTGTCTCTTGTTAGTTTCTCTTACTGTCTGAGTTTAAGATAGTCAAAAGAAAAAAAGAAACGACTCAGCCAAAAATAACTATACAGAGACAGACACAGGAAAAAAGAGAAAGTAAAGAGTAAAAAGCGAGTCAGAGTTACATTAAGATAATACGCTTTACTATGAAATATTCTTTACGTCTTCACTTTCTCCAAGAAAAGTTCACATAGTTAAAATGGAAAAAAATCTATATGTATTTTTATATCCAAACACATATACTTATGTATGTATAGTTATACCTAACCAAGTTTTATGGTGATCATGATGATCATGAACATGACGGTTAGTTTTTTTCTACCGCTGCTCAGCTCATCTCAGCCATAGCAAAGATTATAACCTTCATATAAAGTTTTAAAGTTCCGAAATAAATTCTAGCGCTATAATATATATAATATTATTACTACCACCATTAGTGCTTACTATATAACATGCTTCTATATAAGTTGTTCGGTAGTTTACTATAAACTCACTTTTTTGAAAAGCCATTCAAAGTCAGTAGTAAAGTATAGTTTCCGAAAGGAAAGTATGTATAATTGGTTGGATAAAAGGGACAAGTTGAATGTACAATATGATACATATGATGAGATGAATACAAAAAAAAACACGACGACTAATATTTCGAGGTTTGAATGTCGCATAATCAAATTGGAATATAAACGTAAAGATTCAAGATTCTTATGTCGTTTTTTTAAACGCATCTGAAGTATACAGGGCACTGTGGTGTAATAATAATATTTCATTTGATGATAGAGTGATGACCATGGGAAAGAAATACCAATTAGTTTCGAACTTCCTTTAAGATATGTTAAAGGAAATGGATAAGGGCAATAAAAATGGTGATTTTAATAGGTAACACAGAGTATTTGCTATGCGAAATATACTACACTTACACTACTTACTCTTCTGTGTGTGGAGTACTTGAGGAAGAAGAAAAAAAGCGAGAAAAAAATCGCATTTTGTTTTTTTCTTGTCTTGTGAGTTATTAGGGTACTACTGGGTATTATTATAACGTTTCCGCAATAACAGTCAAGTGGATCACGAAAAAGTGAACTGAAGTAGAAAAGCTTTTCCTGAAAAAAATAAGAAAAAGGACGTTAAATGTATGTGTTTGTAATAAAAGGGGCAGGGTTCTTTTGACCTTTCGACGAGGGAAAGGTGTGCTCATTTTGTTTTTATTAAGGAGTCATTGACGTTGATGTCTTTAGATATACATTACCCCTCTTTAGCTTTTTTTAGCTGCTGCTTCCTATTTTTTTCTCTCTCTACTTTTCGTTAAGAAGGTGCTTTGTTGCGCTCAAGTGTCTGCAAGTGAAAGTCATTGTGCATAAGCAGGAGGAAAAAAACGATATTAGACTGAATCATGATGGTGCGGACTACTACCACCATCACTGCACTGCTATTTCTACTGATGTTGTTGTTGCTCTATTCTTGTAGGAAGGAAATTTAGCATGAGGAACACCCGGTTTTTCTTCTAATATATATAAAATGAGAAATCATCATACAAAAAAAGAATGTTTCTTTTATGTCTCGTGGCATAATGGCTTATAGAAAGGTAAAGGAAAATATAATGGGAATCGCTATTAGCTCAGTTTGTATTGTGTCTACGCAATATGCAGCTTCACAGTGTAAAATGAAATAAGAAAAACTTTTTCTATGTTAAATATATATAAAGAAGAAGTTGCACGAGCATCAGGACATCTACTGCTTTGCCTGTAGGGTGGTAGTGGATGGGGATAAGGATGGATATCATGGTAATCGAAAGACGTTTATCTCAAGACGAAGTGGAATTTAGGATATAAGATTGCCAAATTTTGTCGAGTCTTCGATTTCCCATTTATCCTTTTTGGAACATTAAGACTGGATGATGGTGATGTGTTGGTGGTAGTAAGACGGGAGTACTTGTACACACACACACACTGCTCAGTTTTTAGTATCTCCTTGTCTCTCTTCTGCAATAGATGTAGTGCATTTGATATATAACCTATTTTATGGCGTTGCTTCAACATAATGTATTTTATAAAGTTTGCAATATATTATTCCATTCAAGCATGGTCGATTTGGGGGATGGAAAGAAAAAAAAATCAAATATCTCTCGTGTGCTATATACATATATCGTTTTTATATCAAGTCAAATGCATGTATGTACGATAAAAAATATGTTGGATTATAAACTTTAAAATAAAGTGAACTGTCATTGACGTTAAAAAGAAATGTTCCCGCAGTTATGGATCTCTAAGCTTCTCAAAATTTCTTTTCATGTATTTCAATTATAGGAACACAAACAGGAATCCAGACAAGGGAAAATTAATTAAAGACAAGCGATTGAACAAGGGAAAATATATTAAAATGTTTCTTCAAATATCAATGTACCATGCATCCATGTACTGCCTATTTCTTAGGAGTAAATTGGTTGACGTTTGACTGACATATCATAAATGGCTGTGAATGAAACAGTTGTTGAGCTCTGAGTTGGAAAAGAAAGAAAAAAAGTGAAGAAGAAGAAAAAGTTTTTATTACTATTTTGTCGATATTATTAGCCTCTTCCTCTCTGTTCCTCTCTCGCACACACACCAAACAGCCAGTTCCTTTTCCTTCTTATTGTACTATTTATGACCCATTCTGCACCATGTTGATCAATATAACCAGTAAGGGGGAAACTTAGAGAAAGTAAAAGTGATTTTTTTCGTATGGAAAGACGTACAGAGATAGAAAGTGCAATTGTTCTTGTTATATTCCATGAAAAAAGGATGTATGCGTAAAAATGAAATGACACAACTCATTTGTTTTCAGGTCTTCCGATGAGAAGTTGTATAGGTAGTAACGAAAAAAGTTAAGAGTGTCTTAAAATCGAGATGTGATACAAGGGATGGTGAATGGATGCGAGTATAGGTACTAGTTAGAACTGAGCGAGTGAATAGCTTCCTCCCTTACTTGGCTGGTTATATAGCTATTACTTTTACCTTGAGCTCCACACTTTATAGGTAGTGAAGTGAAGATGAAACAGCGAGAAAAAAAGTGTACGTTATTCATAGTGTATATATAAGTGGCATGGTGGTAGTGCGTTTATTATTGAGTTTTATATTAGCTTTCTCTTGTGCACTCATTTCCTTCACTTCTTCCTGTGAGAATAAAAGGGAAGAGCTTGTGCGGGGTATTGGAATAATAATATATTATATGAAAAAAGAAATGGTGGTTGTAGTTTTTGGCTGGTAGGCACACAGAGTAGCGAGAGAAGTTGCTTTTACTTCTTTTTTCTGCTTCTTCTCATAACCCCTGGAATGGAACGGGTGATTTTGACATGGAGTCTCTGGTCTAGAGGCAGACGAACAAGTACAAGTAGCGGAGCTATCTTGCTTTTGCTGCCTTTTTTGTATAGAAAAGCGGTGCTTCAATTTCACCACCAACACCACCAGTAACTCTTTTTTACTGAATGTGTGTATTCGTTCGGTTGGGGATAGAGAGGGAAAAAAGAATGGAAGGGAGTTTCATTTTTGTATTTCCGAACACGTGCCAATGTGTATGTGTGCATGATCAAAACTGGCAGGGCTGTTTCACTCGCTGAGAGATGTCGAAGGGAAGTGGTGGTGTGATGGTATGGTACACTGTGGAAATAGAATGGGCCAAAAGAAAGAAAAGAGGAAGACAAAACGCAAGAGAGAGTATATATATTTTTCTTTATCGTTGTACTTTATGTACACTTTGGTAAGTTACATAAGAAGCTAAAAAAGATACCAAAAGAGAAAAAATAAGGGAAAAATCATGCATTTTGCCTTCTGGTGCAAAGCGTCTTTCCCAGTTCAGTTCCTTCTCGTTGCCTTTTGCTTGTCTTCTTGTATGAGTTTTTTTTATTCTCCAGGATTCTGGGCTGATCATGACGACGATGATGCCTGTGTGCTTTTGGTTCTGTTTCCATTGCATCTCTCTTTTTATCCTTCTCTTTTATTGCCATTTTTTTACTCTCCAGCTACTGGATGTATGACAGCAAGAAAAAAATGTACACATGCATATTACACTACCCGAGTAATATTATAACTTATAACCACCGCTCTGAGCTGAGAGGGAAGATGATGCCTCTGACGGAGATGAAGTTTGCTTTACGTTTGGAGGTTGAATGTACATATTTATTAGTATACAATTTTTAAGAAAAGAAAAAAACCCACCATATTAGGGAGAGGTTTTATGGTAGAGATGGATAGAATATAATGGAGAGGTAGTATTATACTTGCGCTTTCTTTCTTTTTTTTCGCTTCCCTTCTTTCAAAGACATTGGAAATCTGACGGAAAGGAAGATTGAGAACTTCAGACCCTCTTTTCATATTTTCTGTTTTTACTCAGATACATTGTACTCACACGTTTACAATTTTTTTCTTCCTTGAGTGGTGTTAGTGGTAGAAGAGATAGTAGAGGTTTGTTTTGTCATATCACAACCAATTGTATCCGGAGACTCCGGAAACTATTCAGGTTTCAGGTTAGAAGCTATAAGTATTTGATGTTTGGGTAAGAATGTATACGACTACGGACCTATTTATACAGAGAAAAATGACGATAATGTGATAAGGATCACAGGATGGTAGAGGTATATACGCTCAAAGTATGTACTCTCGTGTAGGAATCTAGCTTTAAAAAAGTAAAAAGTCGTTGCCCTATTTACTTTAACATTGTAAAAATTTTGTTTGGTCGGTTCGGCTGCTACTGCTGTTATGCAGTTTACTGGAGTGGGTAGTAGAAGAGTTGAGATGGTGCGGTGTGTAGAGTGCCCAGGGGAGTGATGCTTCATGAAAGAAAACTTCCGATCATAATTCACACGTATGTATTAAGGTTCCCCTCCGGCGAACAATGAGATATTTTCATTCATAGTTGCAGTAGTTCAATTTTATTTTCACATTCAACAACATTTACTATTCACACAACAGAAAGCACACTACACTACACTTTTCGCTCGTTTAAAAACATTTTTAAACATTTCTATACAGAGAGAGAAAGAGAGAGAGAGACACTGTTTTGTTGTTGAAAAAAGTGAGGTAGGTGGTATTTGGTTTTTGTTGTATGGCTTTTGTTGTTAAAGAAGAGCAGCACAAAAAGTATATTATTGTTATGTAGATTCAGATGTTGTTGTTGGTGGTAGTCCATTTCACATAGTACAAAAGAGGCAGCTGGTTGTTTCCTATTTTTTTGTGTGTGACTTGTGTGCTTTCTCTCTCTCGTACACATTCAATTCAAAGTGGGTTATAAATTGTTGTCCTGATAAGATGTTTGTGACACAATGTCTGCTATTTTGCAACATAAATAACTTTATTGGAATTTGGTCCAGTTAAGATAAAATATATGTACATTTCCATTCCTGTATTTTATTTACATTTCCTTCCAAAAATTATTAAGTATTTCATTGTTAGGTTATGTGCTATTTATTATATGAAAAGCATTCTGACTACATTTAGAATTTCTGAAGAAAAATATCTGACGATTTTCCAGCAACATTTTGGGGATCCTGTTACAGCTGAGAAAGTACACTGACTTGG
>JAQFZH010003253.1:0-14243 GCA_034695485.1 Entomobrya nivalis | reverse complement strand
CCCTGTAGGGTAAGCATAACTTTGTCCTGCAGGGATTCAATACGGCGCAAAGGGTGCGCATTTGGTTTATAAGAAAATCATCAAAAACCACCTCAGAGTCCAGAGTTCAACCTCGTAGGGATGTGAGGGCTCCCTTAAGTAGATATTACAAATTTTGAAATGCAATTGTCATTATCTTTGACACATATTTAGTCACTGCGCAAATACGAAATATCAATGTCAGGCTAGCACCTGTCGTTCCGTTCTTTTACTTTACATCATACTTATACTTTCTCGGGTTTGGTTTGATACACTACATGATCATGAGTAGGTGATTGACGATAATTGTATACGATAATACGATGCTACGAAAAGATAAAACGAATACAATACGTGTTATATAGTTTGGAAGAGGATTACAACTTCTACTGTTGATGTCAAGGAGTACATACTGTTTGTAATCCGTTCGGTTTTACATCTCTGTCATAACCTGCGCTGTTTTAATATTTCACCGGATGTTCGTGTTTGGCAATGCAATGACGTGACTGAGCTCTAGTTTTGTTTCACTTCCAATCAGTCGAAGCCAGACATCATCCGTAGTATTGTAGCACATAGGGTTTAAAAATCAAACCACCTCCTCGAAATAATGTTTCCAAAAAGCGGGTATGTGAGAATATGCTATCATTTTATTGATTCACAACTTTTTTCAACGTAGTAATTTACGACTGCGACTTACTTCAACGCCTCGTCGTCATCGTCAAGCTCGTCATATTATAATTCTGAGAGGTGATTTGCATTGCACTTTGATGGCACTGGCAGGCGACAAGAAAACGACGAAAACAAGTCGTGTATGAAAGGAAGCTCATTATAGCACAGCTTACATGTTTCTAGCTCTTCTCTATCAACTTAAAAATCTTCTTCCGCAGAGTTCATGCATGCACAGATCATGATCTGCCTGGTTGCTGATGAATGATGATGGCATTAGTTGTGGACTAATTCAGCAAAAAATATTCAAATAAGTTTGTAACGAGCACAAATTTTTTGTCTGGATTATTCCAAAATTGATATGACACATTGCCAAAAAAAATAGCTTTATAGATAATAAGGGTATGGTAGTATGTATGTTAATGGTGATACCGTGTGTCGCATCAATTTATTCACGGAGGATGAAAATGGTTGGAACTCCTCACCGAGGATTAATGATATATGACACTTTTAACTAGCTGTACAACGATATCTGCAGAGTATATAGTGGATATAGTGTATAGTAATATTTGCTGTAACGTTTTGGGATTATTGCTGGTAAACATTAGGAGACAGAGTTGCTCTTGGCACATGGCAAGATAATAGTACTAGAGATGGCATTTGGCAGGTTATGCTTTGTTATGATGCAAATTTGCGTCGTGATATGATGTATTACACATGAGTAATAAACAAAACGCATGATTTGCACTTTAAGTGGTAGTTAGCTCGCTGAAGCATTAAATTTTAGTGGCAAGGCAAGGCGGAATGATGAGCATGACATGTACATTTGTAAAAAATAAAATGAATAGGTTTATGTGTTGTAGTCTCCCACCATCTATATTTGGACGTTTGGGGACGGTTTGTTTGCATAAAGCTGTCTAAAATCTTCGTGATTAATTACTTGGAAGGCACGATGTATCCATTCTAAAGTATTCCTTTAGCATCGGGGTTCTCACGTAGCTAGTCAAAACGACATTTTTGTAAATGAGTAATTAGCACACAAACACAATATGGGAGTTCTTTGCTTTTTACTTCAAAAGACAAAGGATTTTTGTAGGCTGTTGTGTTGTATCATTGTATCTTATTGAAATTTTCATACAGGAAGGGTCATTGTAAGTCAGAAGGCAAATTGGAAAGATGTGGGTAATAATGACGCAAATAGGATTAGTCATCATTAAAATAATTGCATGCACTAAAAATGTGCTTGAAACTACCTGCGGAGATAATTTTATTTTGCTTTTAATTTTAATTTTAATTGCAGATTATTTGATACATGTGTGCTGTCATGAGCGTTTGTTTAGTTTGTTCCAAAAACGGTTTCATTGGGACGAGTTAACTGTCATTGGGGATGATAAAGAGGGGTCTCCATTTTCCATAATATTTTATATGTGCAATTTTGTATTATGTTAAAATGCGGGGGTGTCCCGTACTGCCGTGTGTTTAATATGGTTTGAAATTATAATAGGATAGGACATCAGCGCAGGTGATCTCTGGAAGAAATTTATACAGCTTTAGTAAATCTTATATTTAAAATACGCTTGAAAATTTAAATGATTGCGAAAGCCAGCTTGATTTCTCAAATTTATGCATTGTGAAAATCGAAATCACTATGAAGTAATATTTAGTTACTTCAATCTGTACAGGCACAGAACACAACGACACACACTCTCTCTGCCTTCTCTCATCTTTAACACTGTCATAAGTTTTACATTATTTTAGACAATAGACACGATCTTAGGAAAAAAAAATTTATCTCTGTCTACCAGTAACGCTTTAATGTTACATTTGTTACATTACATACATACGTATTTGTTGGATCTGAATAAAGGTCATATCATAATCGAATTGTTTCAAACTTAATTTAAACATTTCGAACAAAATTTTAATTATAGCACACAAAAGTGGGTACTTATAAATAAATGGAATTATATGGAATAAATAGATCCTAACCGTAGTTTAGCATTCACTATACACCGGAAAGTGCCTTCCATCTAACTCTGCACTCCATACCCGATGTAAAAATTTGAAGATTTGATCATGTTAAGTGAATGAATTAGGGGGAGAGAAGAGAAAGAGAAGTGTAACAAAACGAGTTTAAAATTATTATTTTTCAGGTGTGTTTCAGTTTTAGTTGGTTCACTCCAGCTAGACTACAAATTTATTCAACATAATATGTAACATTTCCATGTGTCCTGAAATATTCATAACAAACGTTCATCTTTGTGTCTCAAACGTGTAGGTATTTCGATACAAATCTCAATAATGTGTGAAAGCATGCATCACGGAGGTCAACATCAACTTAACCATAATCAAGATCTTGTTAGTAGGTAGTAATAATAAGCATCTGAACTATTTAAAGAGATACTACTTAAGTTTAGTCTGTAATCCATCGAGCACAATAAAGGTATCATCATCATATCATGACTTATACTTTAACGTGAGTAAAAAGTATATACTACAGAAAAGCAAGGAGCAACTTAACCGTTGACACTGACATCGAGAGAGAGGGAGGTGGAGACTTGTTGTCAGGCGCTGAATGAAAACTTTCATGGTATACGCCATTCAGGTATACTCTGCTCTACTTTTTGACTCTTGAAGAATGATTATCCATGAACTTAACATTTGAGCTTCCAAATGATTTTTTCATGTTACAAGTTACAAAGCATGGTACATATATTGTACTGAACAGATTTCCATGCCCTTTTTCTGAACTGATTTTAGTGTGCAAGTGATTTTAGACAATAACGAAATTCTTGAACCTTGCTTTTTTCTTGTGTACCTCTTGTCAGTCAATCATTTTGATATGAATTAGTTGAAGAAAATATGAGGCAGTCAGAAAGGAACCAACCGAGACGCTGTCATGTATTGCACAGATATTTTAGGGAACGTCTTTTATAAAATGCTAACACATATCATATCAGTAAAGTGTATATGAAAAGGAACTCACTCAAAAAGATTACACTTGACTCCAACCTCAGTACTTATATGTGTGTTCAATCTTTTTATATCGGTTTGTGCAAGGATTAACCGTGGGACATTTAGAAATATTTCTGAGGGCTAAATAAAAAGAGGAAAAAAGCTACGGCATATCTTTTCCTCGCACTCTTATTCATTTTCCCAACTTTGATCGACGTGGTTGGTATCTGTGTGTGTGTGACTAACCTCCCATGAGTATACACAACTTATAATTACTTTAAACTATATTACGCACGCAAGTACGCATTTATATCCTCGGTAGACGAAAACTAATTTTAAATGTGAACTATTTTAGATGTATAGAAGACAAGGGCCCAATATTAATAATGAGGATTTGTAAGAAAAACAGCTAAAAGCACTTTGTATAATGAAATCCAGCGACTACGTCAAGTCAAACTGATATAGAAGAAAAAAATCAGCTAAAATTATTTTCGCTTGAAATCCTTTCTGCTACTTTAACATACATAATACTATTTGGGTTTTTACGCTGTGCTTATTGTGGAAAGCGCCAACTATATGATAAGCCTGACGATGATGTTGCAGGCAACGCTGACGAATAATCGCATAAAGAACAAAAAGTTTATCTTTTAGTTAACAGTCGGATGAGCAGAGTAGTAAAGCTTGTACAAAACATATTGACTTCTCAAAAGTTGAATTCCCCATTTTCACCAATGAAATTCAACTCTCATTTTGCTGGCATATTGCTCGTATCGAGTAACAGAAGCTGACTGGCATGTGAAGCAACAGGAGAGCACACACACACAGAGATAATAATAGCCTGCTGCTGCTATTGTTGTTCTCTTTTCGTTGAGTTGACTTGTTGACTAGATGAATTGAGTGAATGACTGAGAAGAGGGAATGGATACTTTCCTTGTGATGTGTTTATATTGCGCTTTGTTTTCTACTTGCATCCTTTTTACAAAAACTCGTTACAGTCAAGAAGAGGACGTTGCTTCATGTTCAAATTCAAATGCCAAGGCAGGACGATGACGATGACACTTGACTATGACTACTCTCGAGTAATTTTATGTTTGACTTACCTCGCGGGACTATAAGTGGATGCAAACAATAATGTATTCCGTTCCAAAAGAAAAGAAAAGTACATGCCATGATGTCGGTGGTGGTGAGTGCTCTTGTCATCAGCATCTTCCAGGAGATGCTTTAATAGGTAATAGTTAGGTTTGCATTTGCTCTCTGTGCCTTCCAAGCACGTTCCGGCGTGCACGGGATTGTTAAACTTAAAGGTAATATTGCAGTTTCATAAAAGTAGCAAAAAGGTATTCAGTTTAATTTTGCGACAACACAAAATTAATTATTCTGGAACCTCTGCAGTCTGTTTGCTGCTGCTGCAATAAACTTACATAGTCTTGTCTTGACTATAAAACCATCCAATCCAACGTGGGAAATGGGAAATACCAGTAAAAATGTATGAAAATAAACTCCTTCAGACAAAAAATACGCCAAGAGGTCCTTGAATATTTTCAAGAGATCAAGTTTTATATGCAACTTTTATTTTCCTTAAGAAAAACTTTTCAAACCAGCATTGTCCACCACCTTGGGTACGACGGTTATCCCTTTCAATTTAATTTGATGTTATTCGTACTTGATAGTCGATGTCATTATGCTATCTGAAATTCTGCAATGCAATGAAAATTGAAAACCTTGAAATCGATTTCGGTTCTTAGTAGTAGTATATATTTATTTGAGGTTCAGTACACTCACTACCTGACATGTATGCACGCTGACATGTAATTGGAAGCTAAAAAATTACAATCACAATTAAAGTGAAAGTTGCATTTTCAATAGGTACGAATAAATTAAGATAAAACTATGAACTGTAGGTAGTAGTACTAAAAGTAGATACTTATTATTACTAATCCGATTTAGTCTGTCGGTAAATGTTTGAGCTGTCCATAATAATGATTTAATTGTAAGTTAACAGTTGCACTCTCAGCTTCTTTCGTGCCACTTTTACCACCCACTTCTTTTAACGAATTGTATTGAATTTACATAGTACCCAGCCAGCAGAAGTTGCTGCATGTATTTAAATTCATATTTTTAAGCATATCTTCTCATTTCATTCATGATTGCTTTTCAATATGCTAACTTCTTGTGTGTGCTGTCATTACTTTTAGACTTTGTGCATTTACGAGTAGCAGAATAGTACTTTGTACAAGTCCACTTATTGTCTAGTGGTTACAATTGTGTACAAAAATAAATGAATATGAATATTCATAAGAGGAAACGTAGAAATGAGTGTTGGGGGTAATCCCATTGAGGAAACGACTTGTTTATTATTCATTGAAAGCGGATTCGCTTTGTACTGCTTCTGTTTCTTGCTACCTGTATTTCACGAATTAGAGCAAACAAATCGCTTACAATTTTTCTCACTGGGCAGAACATTACGACAGCCCTTTTATAGGGTAACCGCAATCCGATTATCACCTCGCCACCCATGACATTTCATGAAACCTTTGTGTGAACGCACGCATTAACGTGGCACAGCTTCACACTTGCACTTCTGGTGACAGCCGCTTTGAGACGAAAATAATATCAAGCTTTTTCTTTGTTAAAATAAAACTATCATGTATCCCAATCCCAAGTAAAAACAAGTTTACTCTTTGAATAATGCAGGATAGTGATAGTGATGGTATTACTCTTTGACTTTTTGGACTAACAATTTACAATGAGATGTCACCTATCTGACTAGTGACTTCTTTTAGAAGAGCATAACTGACAATGCATCGTGCATTGATGTGTAAACAATGATTGTCAATTGTATTAAGAACGGTTTTCATCCTGGAAACCCGTTTCAGTAACATTTTAACAACATCGAGTACTTGATGGTTAGAGTCAGAACGGAAGCCACATTTATCTCGGAGAACTAAGTACATATTTTTTCATAAACGCTGTGCTGTTATATGTTTGAAGCAAATTTCTTTTTACATTTAATTTAACACCCAAGTTGGTACTATATTTAGCACTTAAAATTACGCTTTCATGCACTCATACTATTTATAACTTAATGCATAAAATTATCATTTTATCAGTAGTATTGAATAAGTATTTATGTAAAAATTCAATGCAGAAGAATGTTCTCATTCATTTTGTGGAAAATAGGCAGGCAAATTCCAAATCAAGGCCTGAATAATTATTTTGTAAAGTCTTTGCTAGCTGTAGCTGGTAGCTTTGCTGTACTGTATAGAAAAAAGCTTATGAAAGAAGTTATTCATCATGCAGTTCATCATTATTTCATTTTCCTGCTCTCCTCTTCGGTAGTATGCCGCCCTAGTCATTATCTTAAAACGATCACTTTGTATTGTGAATCATCTTTTCAGTGAATTTATAGGCAAGATGTATGCTACACATTCTCAATTTGAAAACCATAGATAAACAATATTATGGCACAACATACTTCATTTAGTTGAGCACCTCTATTTTACATAAATGGACTGGTAGGACGTCTCAAACAATTGTGCGGTCTCTATTCTCAGAATATTAATTCGGAATGATTTACGGTGGATATTTTGACTTTTGAAGTGCACATCCAACAGTAGCATCTTCCCCCGGCGTGTCGTCTTCCAAAATAAGAACAATCCTTTGTCATTAGACATCTTATCGTATCTCGGCATCGCCAATTTTACTGTTCGCTTTCTTTGAAAAGTTCAGCTACCGCGCAATAATGTACCGTACCATTGATGTTTTTCAATGACTATTAATTCGATTCGTAAAAAAGCTTAAACATTATCATGGAAAAGAATTTGAAAAAAATGTCTTCTGGTTCTCTGAATCAGCTTAAATTATTAACAACCTGTGACAAAGTTAAGAGGGAACGTGTGAATGCAAATGATTTGATTCATCTCAAAGGATTAAAGAATTTGATTGCTTTCTTAATGCATTTGAGAATTCAGCTAATTTAACCACCCTAATGAATACAGTTTTAATTAGTAAAAATGGTCCTATTTAAACATTTTCTTTTGCAATTCAAAATAATCCTTTACGTCCTTCGGGAGGCATATTGAAAGCTGAAAGTTTTTTTGTAACATCACAATGTATGTAGGTTGTATGTAGAGAAAGTTTGAACAACTTTATATTATTGCCATGTCTTGATTGTCTGTCTTTTATGGCATAAGCCAAAGCTCTTCTTTTTTTTACCTTACATGTATGTATGTATGTTGGAAGTACGTAAATATAAAGAGAATGACCATTATATAACTGAAAAAATCATATTTTGCTATTTAGACGCTTTATATTTGCTATGAGTTAGTTCAAATATATACACACACAAACCGTAACCGTAAGCATTTTTATTCTTTAAACAGAGCTTCTGTATTTAGCTAAAATCACCTTTTGTACAATCTGTACGAATCCGTTATACGTGCTTTTCTTTCTTGAAATGAAAAAGAAAAGTTCTTGGGGGCGATTATAAAAGTAACTCTAATTATGAATACAAATGAGATACATGGAATGATGGAATCTTATTTCTGTCTGCACCAACACAAAAATAATTTTACTTTTTGTATGGTTATTTCAGTGATTATACTAGTATGAGTCTAGAGACTGTATTTTTGTTTAAAAAAAGTATCAAATAAGAGGTACGTTTAGTACACTCAAGTTTCTCATAACCTTTTACTTTTAATTCAAGGTTTCCAGTTTTGATCTTGAGTTGTTAGTTTGAAGAAAATTAATAGGCCAAGAGAGAAAAATGAAATGAAGGACAAAACAGTTTATTTAAAGTTCCAGGGGGGCTACTTATACTTTCGACCCAGCAGCAGTTAACTGTTATGTTTATCTTGTATGGCGATGAAGAAAATTGGGAGAGAATATAAATGAGTCTATCCCAATTTCGCTTATGTAACTCACTGATGATGACTTACGCACTTTCCCCCCTTTACTACTTCTAATTGATAAAATATTCTGGCGAACAGTGGATACAGAGATTTCTTTTGAAAAAGGGAATGCCACATTCTGTGTTCCTCATGCTTTTGAAGTTAATCTTTGATGAAAAATATATTTGTTCTTCGGCATGCTTCTACATTAATGAAATGTGTCCAGAGATTAGTTGTAATGCAAAAGTACTTTTATGCCTAATTTGAAAACAATTTTAAGGTAGAAACTAAATACTTTTTGTAGAAATATGTATAATTGCTTATTTATTCAAGTTCGCTGTTGTCTCTCCCTCCCTTTCTGGTGTGATGTAATAGAATTGCTAACGTTTACAAGTAAATTCTAAAGAATTTAAAATTGTCCTGTGTACTTCCCATGCTGCCTTCCATTAGTGAATTCTCTTTATTCGATAGTTTGCATAATTTTTCTGGCAGAATGGAAAATATTTTTCTTGTTATCTACTCAGTGTATCTGAGTCATAATGACAAGCATAATCATTTAGCACAGGTGCTTCGTGCTTTCCAGTTTTCTAAAAAGCTGTCTTGCTCACCATTCATTAGTCAAGAAAGCTCTATTGATGGGTCTGATTAACTGCAGTCGTAACTTTTCAGAAAGAATATTATCCAAAAAATTGACACGCATGCAAAGCTCACACAAATAATTGCTGCAATTTTACATTTTATGCCAGTTAGCACATTAAATACGTTTTACCAATCTTAAACACTTGTACATATATCTGTATAACGATTTGTATCAGAGCTTTGGCATGTCATTATATTATTAAAACGTTAATAGAAAACTTGTCTTAACTTCTTTTCATTGAACTTAACGGAAAATGAATGTTTTACTACAAAAAATTTTTACTCGTAAACTGCTTTCTTTTAAACTTTTAAACTAATAAAGAACATTACACAGAAAGTGAATCTTTACCCTTTGAAAAATGATCGTTTTTGTATTTTTCGTACATAGCTAATAAACGCTGTGGAGTAGAGATTAGTAAAACCCCAAGTTCTAGAAAAAAAGCAAATAAAAAGCTTTTGAAAATGTTTATGTGAAAGTAATAGTGTAGCCATATTTCAAATTGTACCTTACACAAAATGTATTTTTCTTATATTTGTTTTTTTTTACATGCAACAACTTGTATACCAAGAAAACCTACTACTTATATACCAGTTAGTTGTATCGTTGTCGTTGCTTACATAAGATGAAAAACCACCACCGAATTTGGCTGTAAATAATGTACATGTTCAATGAACTTAGCATCATAATGGATTTTAAAGGAATATTTTTTTCCAAAAAGCAACTTGCTACCAGGTTATAACTCCTAATAACTTCACATGTCTGCAACACCCAACTCACTCAGGTGAAGTTCACATAATGATTCAATACATAAAAGCGCAAGATATCATTCGCTTCGCTACTTTTCATCATTTTCTTTTCACATGAAAGGAAAAGTAATGTGCCAACCAGCTCATTTAACGTAGTCAGTTCTAAATTATTCTTTTCATTTTCATTTCATCAGTTCATTTATTCATGTGGCTGCTGTTGCTACTCTGCTTGGTGCTTGGCTTGAAATATCTATCGCCATTCCACTTTCCACTGTGCCTTACACTTGCAACATATTATAAAATAGTGATATAAAAATATGAGCGTTTACACAAGAAAATGAATGAAGATTTCTTGTATGTGAGAAGGCGAGAAAAGAAATGGGCAAAGGGTTATGCAAATAAATTGTAGTATATCATCAAAGACCATTAATTCCACTTTAATACATCATGCCACGTTATGCACGCAGCTTGCACTCATGTATGAAATATATACACAGTCATTACTGCGCTACTAAGTAATCCGCATAATAATATTAAAAAGAGTTTGGCTAAGTACTTTGCCCATAATTTTACGTTGTTTCATTGTTTCTCTGTCATGAGGACGTCCTTTCTAGTATACTGTGCTAGTGCCAAGAGGGACAGGGACAGAGAAAGCAATTTGTTTTAAAGCTCTGCTTCTTTTATTGCACTCTTTCTAATCACCAGCACAAGCCTCATTTCCTCGTAACATAAAACGCATGAAGTAGGTGTCTTAGAAGCTGAGAAAGAGGAATATTAGACGGCGATAACTCAAGAAGACAGATTTAAGTGAACGCCTCTCATGATGTTACTTAAGGTGTAGTAATTTACTGCTAGTAAAGTAATCAAAATACCTAAAGCTTGAACTACTTGTTTAGTACCAAATAAATATCATTTTAAACAAATTTCTGTGACTGCATGCGTTTCAGGTACGTTTTTTCCACAAACCTGAAGAACGGACCTAAAAATGGATATTCGCATGCATAGTTAGTGCTTGAAAAATTCAGATGAGTAAAATTGTTTTACTTTAACCAGTCATTTTAAAAAAGGTCGATGTTTTCTGTTATTCTAATTAGGTCGATTTTTGTTCATTATTTTGCTTTATTGAAAGCATTTCCAAATAATACATGGAAATGTTTCGGTTAAATTAATCATTCCTATTTATAATGTATTTTTCTTAATCACTTTTAGACTGGTTCGCATATCCAATCGTGGGTTATTAAAGCAAAATAAGAAAATAGTATGAAGTATGAACATTTCGCCATTAGTGTTAGTTTGTTGAAAGAAACAGTTATGAACATTAGTTGGAATGAAATATATCAGTAAATATAGGAAGGCGTTATGTACAAAATTAATGTAGCAAACAAAAGTGATGTTTTATAATAATTATAAAACATTCCGGAAAAAGGAAATTATAAGAGACCGTTATTTTACTCGTATGTAAGTAATAAAATGCTAAGAAAATGCAGTGCTGAGTTTTCAGTCAATATATAGGAATGTTTTCGTAAAATTTATTTTTTGCAAACTTTACATGCACGCAGCAATCGGAATACTTTTAGTGGCCATATTTTCAAAGAAAGATTTAGTTGAAAAAGATGTTGCAAAAATTTAATTTCTAGTGTAAACCATTAAAAATGGAGGAAACTATAATGTTCAATGTTAGAACTTAGAAGAGTGAATACAACGTAACGTAATATTACCCGAAAAATTCCGGACTCTAGGAAAGTGGTAACCGGTATGCGTAAATCTTACACTATACTACAAATAAAACTGAAATGAGTGATGAATCATTACAATCAAAATTAACACTAATATTTGCACGGAAACTTTATAACTTAAGCGTATTATTCGTAAATGCAATTCGTAAACCTGCCCTATAAAATCCATGCAGACAGATATTTAACAAGACGCAGAGACTGGATAAGTCAGTTCATTTATCAAATTAAAGCCGATGACGGTCATATATATCCTATTATTCCATGTAGCAGGATTGCCGTTTTATATAACAGAAAGTAAAAGGAACAGAAATCTCATGGGGATGCATCCTGACTCTTTCGAGGCATCATGAGGAGCGATATTTAGTGATATTTTAACTGAAATGGCTCCAGAGAGAGAACGGGAATGCAAGTTAAGAATATACAACTAATTCTAGCAGTAGTAGCAAACTTAACAACAACACACATAACATTGTTGTTTGTAAAAGGCTGGTAAATATGGTTGCACTTCAATAAGCGTTTTCTTCTTTTTAATGACGGTAATGTTGACTCGATTCGATGACAATCAATTTCATATTTTCACGCTATCTGCGTGAAAAGATGCTACGTTTTGCTACGGAGTGAAGGTACTGGTAGCAGTAGATGCTTGGTATTCGCTAATCTCAAGCGTAAATTTAAAGAAGACACGAAAAGTGAACTTTTTTAAGACAGAGAGGTGAAATACAACGGACATAAAATAGTAACACATTGCGCTGCACAAGGGAAGCCATTCTATACCAATATCAATTATAATCTTTATAATATTGTATAATATAGGTCGCCATTTGGTTAAGTAATGCACTCCTTTTCATAGCAGTGGCAGTAGTCAAATTCAATTTTTATTTCTTCGTTCGCCAGCCATCATCATCATCAAAAAAACAGCAGGAGTACTAAGCAAAGTTACGCTTGATAAAATGACTGTGAAATTAAATGATGCTGAAGTTTTATTTTTCATGTAAAAATATAATGCGCTTCAGAGGTGGATGCAAAAGGATGGAAATGAGCAGCAGCTGGACTCTATTAATTTTTTTTCTTTATTTTGGAATTAATATGGTAAATTGAGATTGGTACCTTGGGTTTGGTTTGTGTCTTATGTCTTGCAAAGAAGCAGTGCCAATGAAGAACATACAGTATTGTATATTTATTACGAAAAACCTGTTAAAAAGGAGGATATTAACCAAAGCAAAAAACGCCAGAAAATGAAAAGGCAAGAAACATTCTTAATTTGTTATGTTTTCAGATCGTTGTTTGCAGATTTCTTTGTTTCCACAAATTTTAGGAGGGATTTAAGATAAAACTTTTCTTTTATGTATATCATATATAATTTTGATATTTGTTAGAAGAGTTCGGTTACTAGTTACATCGGAAGGCAACTTTGGAGGTTTGTCTGTATTGACATAATAGTTTGTTATGAAGTATATGGACCGGTCTTTTGGTATTCGGGAAGAAGTATACAATGCTGTAAAGGCAGCCACATGAAAATTTTGGCTACCACTTGCTGCAATGTTGGTTTCTGCTCTAAAAGATCAGTTTGAATTATATCCTTGTGCCCACAAGCAAGTGTACAGCGATCAAGCAAACAATGAAAGTCGTGGTCATTATTTTTCCAACTGAAAAGACCATTAGTGCATTAACACCCATTTACAAATTTAATAAATGCTATCTTCCTCTAAGATCTCGAGAGAACAGGTAACCAGTCAACCTCTTAATATAATAAAATATACATCAAAAGTAACCACCAACGTGGGACCATCTATAATAATATTTATTAATGTTGCCTGATGGTAGTTTTAATAATAATCATGACAGTAAGATAGCCATAATGATAACATGCTTTATAATAAACTGCATGAACAATACACTTATATTCATGCACAGTTCAACTGATTATCTAGAAGAACACATATATTCTTCCCTGTGTACGTATACAATATGCATATCTAGATTTGGTTTTATTTACATGTAAATGAAAGATTCTACTTGCTGCACTTGACATTGTCTAAACCAAATGAACGAAGGCCAGGTTGGGGAAAATACATGTATTGTTAATATGAATTCATGCCAACAACAGAAGATTTCTGATTATTCAAACTTCAGGTTGATATTTTTTTAGGTTGGACCTTAATCTACGAAGTACTAATAACAGGTAAATTTATAATCACATGCAAAAACTTACACCACTTATTTTTATTATGGACTAGTAATGGGCCCGTTACTGCACTAAGTGCAGTAACATTTAAAAAAATCTTAATTAAGAAACCCTCAATTCCCACCCTAGGACGATGTAGCAGGTACTCGATTTCCCGCGTTTGCTTCACTATTAGTCGACATTTTGCTAACATCAGTCAACATGGATACGTTTACAGCAGTATGACTGTACTGAGATAGCAATGTGGCAGTATGGATGGTAGTGTGTGGTGTGGCAGTATGGATAGTAGTATGTGTTGTGGCAGTATGGATAGTAGTATGTGTTGTGGCAGTATTGTAACGGAAGTAGTTCAGCCAGCTAGGGATGTTTTGATGAATATGATGACAGTTAGCTTGACTGACTCACTAA
>JAQFZH010003252.1:0-14243 GCA_034695485.1 Entomobrya nivalis | reverse complement strand
TGCATAGGAAATGGCGGTGGAAAGGGGAATCTGAGAGGTAGTCCCCATCCCTCCGAGCTGAGAAGATTGAGAGGAGCAAAAGGATATTCCAAACTATAAATGGACGTTGGTGCTGTCGCTACCCTGCCAAGAAAAATTGCACCTGGTTGCTCAGCTATAAGTTGTGAGGCTTCTGGTGATGGAGGTCCTTCTTGATAGATTTTTAGACCATGTTTTTCTTGGACGTGTTGAATAAGTGACCAGGCGGAAGAACAGATTTGTCGGCAGGTAGCACAGGTGATTTGACTTGGTTCCTCGTGATTGGTCAGATGATGATTGGCGTCTGCTGTACTTGTCGAGTATCCAGATATAGGATTATTTGGGGAAGTAGTAGGAGTTGGATCCCCCCAAGTCTTCTCTGAGTACTCATTTTCTCCATTGTCATCATCATCTTCAGAAGATTCATCTATGTCATTGTCAGTATCTTCACTGCTGTTGTGGTTGTGGTAGTCTTCATTGGTTTTGAAGACAACCACATCACCATCGTCGTAGTTTTCATTGTTCTGTATTTTCTGCTCAGGTGGTCCATTATCACTAGCTTGGACTTGTACTGCCAAAGCAGGGCAGGTTTCCATCCTGTGATTTATAAAACGACTCATGTCACCCAATGAGAATTTCAGTTGGCAACTTCCACAAGATAGGGTATAAGTGGGAGCAGAGGCAGAGTTAGAACTCTGATCCCAGGGGTTTGGCGTCGGACCCTGCTGTGTTGTGGCTTCGTATTTGTCCACTTGGGCAGTTACAATGGGAGGCATTTTAGTCTTCATTTTAACTACAAAGTTGAACGCTGGATTTAAAGAAAAATGGGACAAAAAAATGGGACAAAAAAATGGGTTGTGGTTGTCGTCAAATTATCCTTATCCTTTAAAAAGAAAACAACCAACAAATTATGAAGTATATCTTGACAAAATAAGAGAATCTAAAATAAAGTTTAATTACTCCTTTTCACTATATTACTCATTAGTTTACTTACTTTCTTATCGTCAAATTCCTTAAGTGAGGAAGAATAAAATGAACTAGAAGATCAATTTAGTAAAAAACACCTTAAAACACCGATGACATTTTTATCTCTTCACAAAACAGTTCGTGAGAAGATCAGAGATTAAGCAGAAACATCGTCGTCAGTCGTAGTGGAAAGATGCACTTAACAATGCAATGAATTTAAGCATGTAGTTTCGGTGCTTGGTGTACTATGTATGTACGAAAACTTGGAATTTACACGTACAAAAAAAGTTTCATGTCCTCTGGCAATACCGAAAAATAAAATGAGGTAATAAACTTCAGTTTCAGAATCGAAGGTTTTTTTTACGTCAAAATGTTTAGATAAATTTAACTGTTCACAATAAGCAGTGTTGATTATTTTTAGCCATGATTATATTGGATTAATTGGATATTAAAAAAGAGAAATAATAACTTTACAGAAATGATATCAAATTTTATCTTACAATATTTTTTTTTCGCATATATAAAGCATTCATTTTTACAATTGTCAACTAATTTGCAATATTTCGGGTCATCTACACGTTTACCCTAAATTCCTGAATTCGAGATTTGATGGATGGTTTTTTCTAAATGACAATTAATTACCAGAATTAACAATGAATTTAAAAAATACATAGTATCATGATCATGCGTTTAGTTTTTAAGGTAACTAAAAACCTACCCTAACAAGTTAACCATGTACATATGCACAAATTTTAATACACTTAAATTAATTATTCTAATATTTGAATTTGTCAGTTAATTTTTTTACTGAATTACACTTTCGATTTATTAGATTAACCTTGATCCATGTCCTTTTATGGTTTTGTGAATTTTCCCTACACATTCTTCTACTTATCCACCGGACAGCGTTGAATTTTATTTATTAAATATAACATTTTGAATTTTATTTATTAAATATAACATTGAGTTTTTTCAATTTATTAGCTGGAATTGATAAAAGCAAGCATTTTGTTTACACGGAGAGATTGTATATCGTATTTTATAATTCCATAAGTGTCAGAACGATTAATAAAATTGGCAAGCTTTTATTTGATATTTGAATACTTAAATTTATTATTTGTATAACTTATGTGTGCGGTTTATTTACGAGGTAAACAATTTAAAGCTATTTAATTTGATAAATTAATCACTAACCAAAAACGTTTAACTGTTGAGAGACTTGTCCATACTTTGCACATACGTATGTATGTAATGCTTTCAAAAGTAATTAAATGTGGTAAAAATGTACACATTTAAACCCTAAAAGTTTTTACAATTCGATGGGTAAGTTGATGTGTTCTTGAAATAATATTTAGGACAATTCATTACGTAATAAGCTATACGAAAATGAGCGAATATACACTCAACTTTTTTCGCGTGCTTCCTTTTGCAAAAAACAGTGAATTCTACTTGAAAGGTTTTTTGAATTTTAGTTACTATTTTATGACAGTTCCATTTAAGATCGTGTACGATCACAATACAAAATCATATCGTGCAAAAACATGCTATGCATTTAAGGTAAGTCTTGTTTTAAAATTCATGCACATTAAGAAAACGTGATGACTAATGGTAATGATTTGTTTTAAAAGTGTGTTGCAGTAATACGGATGGTATATATATGTTCTCAAACTATTTTAAGCTTGGCAAAAAGCGAAATCAATTCACAATCGGATTTAAAAGGTCCAATGAAGATATTTATGGGTGGCTTGAGACATGGAGCATTCGCGTGTTTAATTATACAGCTAATTGAAATGAGCCTACCTCGAACTAGAAATCAAATAATTGAACTCGTAAACCTCATTTCAATGCCAAATGTAAATTCAATAGGTTACCAGGCTCACAGTTTTAAACTAAGTGAGCAGTCAGTAACCCGACTGAAAATAGAACTTTACAGCTATTACATTTTCATATTTGTCCCAACAATAGTAACTTCAATATTAGTGTATGTTGGATGGGGTGGTGAAACAACACTACTGATGGGATGGAAAAGTGTTGAAATGTTGTTTAAAGTGCAAGTGCATAGTTATCAAGAAATGACTTGGTGGATGAAAATTGTAGGCTTATATTTAGCTTTGATGCAGATCGATGCAAGTTTTCAGTTGACTGTTGGAACAGCAGTGGTTTTCTTTGCCGCGAAGACTTTGCAAAACATTACAAGACATTTCACGGATAATATTAAATTTTCTAAGATGTTTTGCAATGTTTTGGATGATGAGGTGAGTTTTTGGCTTAAATTGTAGAACGAATTATTTGTGATTGACTGAAAGTCTGAAATATTTAACTGCAATTTTAAATTCCTATTGCAGGTTATCATTAACTTCAGAAAAGTACAAAAGGCATTTATTCTCACGAGTTCGTCATTCGTCTACATCACATTCTCTGTATTATTTTATACTCTGGTCTCATCCTGTAGTATGCTAGTTTTTATCTTTGTAGATCCTACAGGACGTTTTTCATACACATCGTTGCTTAGTGTGCTATATTTTATTTGGACAATGATTATGGCTGCGGACGCCAATTCAAGGGTAGGTAATTTAATTACTAGTTTAAAACCAGCAAACTTAGCAAGGGCCTTTAGCATAAGTAACTTAATGAAAGCCACAAATAGATAACCCGATACAATTAAATATCAAATTCAAAGTTGACGTAGATGTTAGATTATCTTAAACAGAGAGCTAATTATTTCTTTTTTACTTCAGTTAAGTGGAATCGTCAAAGTCTTAAGAGAGTCAAAACGTAGTCATTGTTTTTCAAACCATTCATGCTCTCTGAAGAAACAACTGGTGATGTTCGAAATCGGGTCGGGAAGGATAGGATTAAGTTTATTTGATGTACTTGTGGTTACATATGCTTTTATTGCTTCCGTAAGTTGAATAGTTATAATATTTTGTATTTTACGATTTATTAACGTTTAAAGAATCAAAGAATTCGTTAAATTACTCGTATTATTTAAATTCAATTAATAGGTCATGATATTCATGCTATCAAATGCTACCATTGTTATGCAATCACTTGATTTGTTAAAAATATATTTTGCTCCTCCTCCTCCTGAAATGACATAGTGGTTTCATCAACTTTGCTTTGTTCCTAATATTTTTACTATGCGAATATAATTTAAATAATATTTACAATATACTGCATAATATTATGTTTAAGTTAGAAACAGTAAAACTATATAGGAACACACAACTTTTTGTATCTGATATATTACTATAGTATCTAGATGTGTCTTACAAGCTTAAGAGTTGATTTTGATCAGTTAACATAAGTCATGATTTTCGTTTATAAATGATAATGCAATGGTCCTTTCATAAAATAAAAATAAACTGTTTTTCTAAACAAAGTAATTGCATATTTCGAAGATTAGATAAAAGACCCATAGTACCCATACCCATGTTGTTCATATTTTATACTGACTAATCACTTATAATGGTTTTCATTAAATATCGCTTATCTTTATTTGCTCACTTTGACATAATGTATTACAGCAAAGCATTTGTTTGAATGAAAAATATTCTTGGACTTCTTATCTTGAAAATAATGGTGTTATGTCAAATCTGAAGTACACAAGATTGAGTAAAGATTTTATTCGTAATTTTTCATTCTTCCTACATTCTATGTATAATTTACCATTCATTTCGTTTTGTCATGGGAACTAATAGGGGCATTTCAGTCGGTCAAAAGAAAAATATATAATTTTAAAAAGGTGCCTCAATCTAATTGCATTAAAGTCAATACCTTCGAAATTCGTTTCAAGAATTCATGTATATACGTGATTCGATTTGACGTGATTAGATTTCGAAAATCTCAAAACTTTTAAACTGGAATTTTGTTTACTTAGACTTTGCGGTCATTGAGTTCAATATTCAATAACTTTGTAATTTTAAATTGTGTATCTGGCATAATATGATCTATACAATTGGAATAAACTAAATACTCAATTATAATAATAAGAACCGAGTAAGCTAAACTTGTCATATAGTTTGACGATAACAAGAACGGTAATAATCGATAATTCGTATTTTGATAAAATATTGCTTTATGTTAAAAAAACTAGATTGAAGGATGTTTACACTGTCACGTATGTGTTATTTTGTTTTGTATAAATGGTTAATAAACATTTTAAAATTCAAACTTGAATGTTACGAAATTGACTTACAACAAAGGTATACTTTTATGTAGAATATTAAATTAAATGCTTCAATATTTAAAAGGTCTAGGTTTTACAAACATTCTTGCATATTGAATGATTTAGAATGAATTGCGAAGGGGAAAATGTACTAACAACGGACGTTACAATTTTTTTTAAGGTTTTATGTTGTAAATAAAAACAAAGATATTAATAAGTTTTACTTTAATTTTAATAGCTAAACACGCTTTTGTTTATTAACTAGCAAAACGCAACAAAAACCTAAAATTTATTAGAAATTATCCAAATTTATTTCAGGATATCGTTATGAATACTACAAAAAATAGTTATTTTCGAATAAAACCGTTTGGAAGATATAGCGAACTACGCTTAAAAACGTTTTTAAACATTGGTAATTTCTTCATGCTGGTTCCATTTAAAATTAAGTACAACGAAACAAACAACTTATATTCAGCAGAAACCAGTCGTCTACATCAAGTAAGCTTGACACAACAAATTATCACAATTTGATACCTATTACACAATAAGTTATAAATGTCTATAATTTAAAGATAGTTACCTTGCTACGGATTAGTCTTATTGTGTATCAGCTATACTCCAACAGTAAAGAGGTTTCACCAATTTCACATAAAGGACCCATGAGACTTTTTATGGGTGGCTTAAACAACGGTTCATATATTGTTATGGCAATTCAGCTAATTGTTTTAAACCATACACGAACTCGGCAACAAATAATTCAACTTATGAACCTTCTCTCAATCCGGAGCTCAAGCAAGTTAACTCATCTTCATTATCCGGCAGTAAATAGTCCAGGATTAAATTTCAAAGACCAACAAAAACTATGGACAAATTTGGGCGTTTACATTCACTTTACTTTAATAGTTTCCATAACATTTACGGTAACTCTTTCTCAAATCATTCCAATGGGATTTAATAGGATGATTTTTATCCAGTGGAATGCAGCGGGAGCTTTAGTTGGCTTGCCAACAGTGCCAAGTTTTCATAACATGACTTGGTGGATGAAAGCAGGTGGCTTCACGTTGGTTTATGCGCAATTCGACTTTGCATTTCAAGTTGCAACTGGTGTGGCTGCAGTGTTCTTTGCTGCACATACCTTACATGATATTTCAAGTCATTTCATCAAAAATCTGGAAATTTCTAAAATGTTCTGTAGTGTGTTGGATGCAGAGGTAAAATATTCATTAGAATTTTTTAAAATAAATATCATAAATACACATTAAGTATTCTAATTCTGAAAATAAACTTCAAAATAGTTTTTTTTAATTCGATATTTTTTCAAAAAAAAAAACCAAAAATATTTCAAACAATGTTACATAAATCATATTGATATGTTTGCAGGTTATCGTCAATTTGAGAAAACTTGCGAAAGCCTTTTCATTGATTAGTTTTACGTTTTCCTTCATAACATTTTCTGTTTTGTTTAATTCTTTAATTATTTGTTGTACTATGATTGTTCTCATGTTTGCAAATACGACACAAAGTTTTCCTTATGCAACAGTGTGTATTGTGTTATACTTGCTGTGGACATTGAAGATGGCAGCAGAGGCTAATACTAAGGTAAGTTTAATTGGCCAAATATTTGAAATTAAAGTTTGTGATGTAATATTATGTAAGTTGATGGATAAGAATATATTTTAGTATTCATTGATCGAGTGGCACTCACTCTTACAATGCAAGTAATGTAATCCATCAGCAAAATTTTACATGAAATTTATATCGGGTGGTGCAGTTTTTAATGCTGATTCTGATGGTATGTGTCATTTCCCGAATGCGCATGTTTGGAATTATCAGCTGGGTTTGTTTGGAGCGCGCGCACTATTTAGCGTTAATTTTAAACGGGCAACGAAGTAAGCGTCGAGAGAAGTGCCAGTATCTGGTACGCAGTTCGCTGCCAATGCAAAATGCAATAGGCGGGCGCGAGCGCTCGGATAAACAATCACAGCTGATAATTCCAAACATGCGCATTCGGGAAATGACACATACCATCAGAATCAGCATTAAAAACTGCACCACCCGATATAAATTTCATGTAAAATTTCACTGACGGATTACATTACTTGCATTGTTAGTTTATTGTATTTGATTTACAGCTATATAAAATAGTAAAGGTTCTAAGCGTATCTTCACGTTTGTTTCACTACCAACACGATTTAAAGAGACAACTAATGATTTATGAAATCGGCACTGGAACAATAGGACTACACGTTTCTGATGTCTTTGTAGTCACATATGGTTTCATGGCTTCAGTAAGTAAGATATCGTATTGCCAACACAACCAGTGCTACACTTTGCTGAACTAAAATGACGAAGATATGGAAAGATTGAAAAAATCATGTACATTTCGGTTTAACAGATCATTGTAGCAATAATGTCAAATGCGACAATTGTTTTACAATCTGTCGACAGCTTAAAAGAAGCGTTCTCATTTCCCGATTTGGAACAACAGCCTATCAAGTTCTAGTTACTTGAACTGCTAGTGTATTATTAGTATACACTCACTACGAACAGCAAATACTGGAATGCAGTTTATGCGTTTGGGATTATTGATTATAAAGGATTCATTTGTACGATATAAATGTTAGTTACGTTATAGGTCATCTTTAAACAATCGATTTTATGAGACCACTTGATACATTTAAATGCATGAACTTTTTTTATATGAGAACAGGTAAGCTTTGCGGTTGTTATATGTTTTT
This sequence comes from Entomobrya nivalis, assembly GCA_034695485.1. Taxonomy (NCBI): domain Eukaryota; kingdom Metazoa; phylum Arthropoda; class Collembola; order Entomobryomorpha; family Entomobryidae; genus Entomobrya; species Entomobrya nivalis. The sequence goes on along the minus strand of JAQFZH010003252.1, from coordinate 6,353 downwards.
TACTTAAGTTGCAACTTAGCTTAGATTCAATAAATAAAAATTCCAAAAAAATATTTTTTTCATTATTGGGTTTATTTGGAACGGTAGTATTGATAATAATACCGTGAAAGAATTCAATAAAGGAAGAAAAACGGTTGTGTGTGTGTGTGAAGGCGCTGGCTTGCATTGCATAGGTCATCGGACTCGTTTCAGGATGCAAATTGATTCGAGCAGTATTTTTCGGCCTTGTGGCAGCTGGTCAGTGCGGCTTCATTAAGGCTTTATTGTATACAGTAGCGCAATGTTTCGGAACGTTAGCTGGAGCTGGATTACTTGGGATGCTAAGTGTGCATCTACTACAAGAAAGACCTACACCTGACCCGCCATTGAATTTACTGTCAACTTTCAACGATAGGTTCATATACTGGGACCTTGGTACATAGCACACTAGCTGAAGGAGTAGATATGCCAACATGAGTGCTTATTGAAGCTATATTGAACGTCATCCTTGTTTTACTCGTGTGGCTGCTGCGATGATATGAGTGGAGACATCAAGGGATCGGCTCCACTCGCAATCGGATTTGCTGTTTTTATTTGTCAATTGACTAGGTTTCACGGGTGGGTGGATCAGTTCATACTGCAAGAAGTTTTGGTCCTGCCGTTGTGGCGTGCAATGGGATGTATGCATGGAAGGAAGTATTATTGGACTTACTGGATTGGACTTGGACCGATTCTGGGTGGATTAGAAGCTGGAGTCACCTTCACCTACGGCACATTTTTCCGAGCAAGGGGAGACCCAAAGCCTGCATCTCATGGACGCAGTATGGTCTAATGATGATCTATTGGAACGGGATTTTAACAACTGACTTATGGATATTTAAAAACCATGGATGGTTTCATGGACGAAGAATCTGGAACTGAACCCGTTTATTAAAAACCTCAGAGTTCCTTTTTGATATGAGAACCCCATCCAAACCCAATCCGGCGACAATGTTTTCCCTTTCTCATTTTAAGTTTCAACGAAAGTCCTTCCGGTGACTTGTTCATTTTAAAATGGTTCGGTTCGGGTTCAGTGAACATCCGACACCCAATGTAGCTGCTTGTGATATTGTGGAAATGGAGTATGTAATTTTGGTGGATGTCAATTTATCAGAAATATTACGGCAGAAGATTGCAAGTATGTATATGGGGACGGGTGCTTTGGCTTTAATGAGTTTGTACTCATCCTATTGCCACTGTCACTGAAAAAAATTGTATACATCATCAATCATTTTGGAACTATGTTTAATTACCATTTAAGATTTTGAAATAGATGAACAAATTATTAAGCGTTAATACAGTTCTTCTGAAGCAACAATTTAACATTGGTAAAATTATTAACTATAAAATTCTAACTTCTAATATTTAGCAGGAATGAGATTTGGAATACTACTAACTAGTTTTCACTTTTCGTCTTTTTTGACATGGTTGTTTTTTCCTCTTATATTTGTATCCAGGTTCACCAATTATTTCATAACGTTGAGAAGCAAACTGTCAAAAATTAAATTGCGACATTTGATGACTTTTGATCATTAGTAAATTTAATTATGTTGGGTACTACTGCAATTACTCCCTGTTTTCTTACCAGTTTGTCCTCAACGGGGGCTGTTGTATAGCTTTCCTTGACATCTTCTTCATGGTCGTCTAAATTCAAGCCCAAGGTGAAGTCTTTATTTAAATAGCCTAATAGTGCAACTAATAATAATACAGTAGCAAAACGGCAAACTTGTTTTTTATAGTATTTTCCTTGGCTTTGAATGGTGAATACTTGATATTAACTACTGGAGATGAACCCATTTTATATCAAAATAACATACTTAACAGATTTTATGTTTTAACTACAGGAACCTCAGTTAGGTTGCAATGTCAGAGAATTTGAGCTCACGAATGCATCAGTATAAAAACTATGTGGTTTGGAACGTCATTTGACGTCTTACATAATATGCCACAAACCAGCTTCCTGCTAGGATATATTCGTTGTCAAATTTCATTTTGCTATTTTGACGTGTGGTTTTATAAACTGCATACAATTGAGAACATCAACTATAAAAGCTAAATTAATAAGCAAAAAAAAAACATTTTGTGCTTAAGTGACTGCGGTAAGCTTTCATATGCAAAAAGTGGGGATGTTCACCGTCTACTAAGGTCGACCTTGCGTTGTCATTTCATCGTACCAAAACACCAGGAGAAATGTTTGACTACGTAAATATCTTTAATCTTTAACAGCCAACAATATTTGGTTACCAAATTAATTGGTTTTCAGGCTGCATATCTGCAGCAAGGTATGTAACTTTCTATTTTTTCTTGTTATTATTATTTTTATCGGATTCATCTAGGAGTACCGCTTAATGAAGACTACACCAATGGTCCAAGTGGCTAAAATTTTGGCTGTTGCTGTCGTATATACAATATACGATTGAGATAAATTATCAATTGATAAATACAATTATAGATTGTACTATAACTAGCAATAACAAGACTAGAAACGATTAAGTTTGAACTATCTTTTAAAGTATAATTTGTGAATTTTCACTGGTCTTATACCGGTCTACCGTTAATTAATTGTTCTCATTGAATTGGATGAGGTTAGTAGAAGTGAACATTTTGTTTGCTTTCAATGACATGGAAAGATGCCAGATTGTAAATTGAAAGTGGTATTTTATAACTTTAAGTTTAATAACCATTTAGAAAATTGGCTAGTTTTTATTTGATTTTCCCCAAACTTTCATACTTATAATACTAATTATATGTTCACGTTAGGGTTATTGAAGGCAAACAAACTATCTAATAAGCAAAAAAACATTTAATCGCCTAAATTATTAGTTGTTGAAAAAGTTACAAATCACAAATTGATTGCTTCTTTTAATGTATTTTTAACTGTTGAGGCTAGTTCATACTTCATGTGTTAATTTTTTTCTAAATGAATATCTTGCACACTTGTAATGAAATTGCATATATGTATATTTGAACCAATATGATATTTGGCTGAGGTAGTATTTTAAGGACTCAATCGGGGAATAAATCATACAGCAATGATCAAATGCAAAATTAATTTCTTTCGTATAATTCCTTTTGCAAAAAGCAGTGGAATCTACTTCAAAAGTTTTCTGAATATCAGTTACTATTTTATGATAACTCCATTTAAAGTTGTCTACGATCGCGGTAGCAAATCATATCAGGCGAGAGAATGTTTTGCATTTAAAGTAAGCATAATACCACTTTGCGTTAAAGTTTATGCACATTTGGTAAGCGTATTGACTAATAATATGTGTTTTAAAAGTGTTTTGCAGTAATACGAATAGCATACATATTTTGTGAAACTATTATCAGCTTGACCAGAAGCGAAAATAATTCTCGATTGTCGCTGAAGGGTCCCATGAAGATTTTCATGAGTGCCTTGCGACATGGAAGATCTGCGTGTATAATTATACAACTAATTGAAATGAACCTACCTCGAACTAGAGATCAAATAATTGACCTCGTCAATCTAATTTCAATCCAAAATCCCGAGAATTCAATAGGTTATCACGTTCCCAGTTCTAAATTGAATGCGCAGTCAACAACGCGGCTAAAAATAGAATCGTACATTTGTTACATTTTCATATTAATCCCGACAACAGTAACTTTAATATCTCAGTTTATGGAGTGGGGAATGAAAATTATTGTCCTAGTTGAGTGGAAAAGTATTGAAAGATTGGTTGGAATACAGGTAGACCATTATCAAGATATGACTTGGTGGATGAAAATTGTAGGTTTATTTGTAACTTTCATGCAGATCGATTACAGTTTTCAAATGTCAAATGCAGCTGCGGCAGTTTTCTTCGCTGCAAAGTCATTACAAAGCATTACAAGACATTTCACGGATAATGTTAAAGTTTCTAAAACATTCTGTAATGTTTGTGATGATGAGGTGAGTTTTTGGCTTATTTACTACAGAATTTTACAACATAGCTTACAACAGATTATCCTTAAATTAGAAATGGAATAAGAATCCAGTTAAAGTTAGTTTCGTTTCCATTTTTTACAGATTATCATTAACTTCAGAAAAGTACGCAAAGCGTTTACTCACATGAGTGCTTCATTCATTTATGTTACTTTTTCTGTTTTATATTATACAATAGCCTCATCTTGCACTATGCTAGTTTTAGTTTTTGCGGATTCGACAGGATATTTTTCATACACATCAGTATTTGACGTGCTGTATTTCATCTGGACAATGATCATGGCTGCAGATGCCAATTCAAGGGTGAGTAAATTAATTACAGATGTATAGCCAACTTGTAGCATAAATAACTTATCTTATCAAACAACTTAAACGGTTCTTCTTTGACTTATAGTCAAATGGAATATTCAAAGTCTTAAGAGAATCAAAACGTCGCGAATGGTTTTCAAGCCATGCATATTCCCTGAAAAAACAACTTGTGATGTTCGAAATAGGATCGGGAACTATAGGATTGAGTGTATTTGATGTACTGGTGGTTAAATATGCTTTTATTGCTTCTGTAAGTTACATCTATCATTTAAATACATATTACATAATTGTTTACAATTAAACACTACTTTAAATTACTGACAGGATTTTAATTAATTTTACTAGGTTACAATATCCATGTTATCAAATGCCACCATTGCTATGCAGTCTCTTGATACATTAAAAGGATATTTTAGTCCTCCTCCTCAGGTGGCATAGTTAGTTACTATTACCCATTTCCACTATTGTAGTAAATAATTTGCATTAATATAAAGATTGTGATGGATTGAATTTAAAAAAGACATAAAGTTATAACACATGTAGCAATTGCGTGAACGAAATACTCATTGGTAAATGCATCTTGAGTGATAGTTGGATTTCGGCCATTGAGTTCAATACTTAAAATATTTACAGAACCATGTAAAGAAATAATATTAAAAGAGAGAAACATTCTATTTATGTAGTTTTTAGTGTAATGAAAATTGATATTTATAATGGTTTAACTATTCTGTATCAAAATACCTTGACAGTTTCTAACTGTGGAGTGTTATGTATTTGAAATCAGACTTTGTATGACTTTACATTACATTACTTAATACGTTATTAATTTGAAATTGTGTAGCACAATTTGACCTTTAAAAGTGAAATAAATCAAATAATACTAAAAGAAACCGATTAAATAGATAGAATAAAACTTCATAAAACATACAATTACTACTTTTTTGACCTTAAGAAGAATACTAAAAATATGTATCCGAATATAAAGGCAATTGAACGTTCCAATATTTTTTCCAAACTAGATTAAATGATATTTACTCTGTTGCGTAAGCATAACCTCATTTGTATTAGTGATTGATTGCGTAACAATTTTTTCAAAACCTTTTTCATAAATTTGACTTTCATAAATGTAGCACAAAAAACTCGATCTGATATATATGATCTGATCGCACAGTCTTGCATTACTTATTATAACATTTGACCCACTACAAGTATTTACTAGGATGTTATACAAAATTTGAGACTTGCAATGTAATTTAATTGCAGGTATGTAAATATCAGTTCAATTTTTCAAAATCCCATGGCACAAGCGCAACACATTTGGTTTGATTAGCTAGAAAAATCTGAAGTTATTATTTTAAAATATATTGGAATGTGATATATATTTTTATGTAGACATCATTATGAAAACGTTAACATTCACTTATTTTCGATTAAAACCGTTTGAGAAACACAGTGAACTATGTTTGAAAACGTTTTTAAACCTTATTTACTACTTCATGCTGATTCCATTCAAAATAAAGTATAATGAAACGAAAAAATTGTATGCATCGGAAATTAGCCGCCCACATCAAGTAAGTTTAAAGTAATACATTATTTAAATTAGATGACTGTAAAAGCAGAAATTACAAATGTCTGAAATTTTAAGATAGTTGCATTGCTACGGGCTAGTTTTGTTGTGTATCAGCTATACGCCACTTTTTCCGGACAAGGAATCCCGCAAATTTCCTTAAATGGGCCTATTAGGCTATTTATGGACTCCTTGAACAATGGAGGATATGCCGTTTTGTCTATACAGCTAATTATTCTAAATCTCACACGAACAAGAAGGCAAATAACCCAACTTATAAACCTTCTGTCAATGCGGAGTTCTAGCAACTTAAGCCATTTTTATAATCCCGTAGTAAATAACCATGTGTTAAAACAAAAAGATCAACAAAAATTCTGGATTATTTTTGGCGTTTACATTCATTTTATGTTTATAGTTTCCATCACTTTTACAGTAACTGGTTCTTCAATGATTCCAATGGGATTTAATAGAACAATTGTTTTTTACTGGAATATAGCGGGAGCTTTAATAGGCTTG
>JAQFZH010003251.1:0-14245 GCA_034695485.1 Entomobrya nivalis | reverse complement strand
TTCACTGTAGATCATTATTTTACTAAAGTTGAAAAATCGACAAATCAGTGTTGTTAAAATTTACAGAATACAATACAATAATAATACACACTATAATGTTAATAAGGCGAAAATGGAGTTTCTTCAGGCTAATGAAGGACTAAATTAGTTAGTAATAGTTTGAAATACACATGCATTTTACATACATATATTTTAGTACATTTTAGTAAATCAAGGTTAAATTTTATAGAGATCAGTCCAGTAGAAATGTTTGCGAATTCCGCTTCACTTTTTTTGTAACAGAACATCTTTCCACTTGTCAATTTCATCTTTTTTATTCAATGTCAAACCTTAAGCATTTTAAGAGATTTTATTTACTTATCATAATTTTTAAACTGTCACAACTTACTTTTTGAAGTAGTGTGTGAAATACATTAATAATAGAATTAATGGAACCTATTCATACATACACATCGTAATTAACGTACTTAATGAAATATTTGGAATAACCGTTTATTCGTAAAAAGTTCTATATAAATTTTTATAACGTGCGAATATGTTCGGAATAAAATACTGATTAACGTAAGCATTGTACGTGAATGGAATGGATGGGATATTTTGCGGGACGAGTTACTGTGCAGCAGGTCTTGTAATTTTTTTAAAAAACTATAACTGATTTATATACATAATTAAAGCTCAGCAGTAATCCAGTGATTAGGTAACTTAATATTCTCAATTAAATATTTAACACAAGATTAATTCGTTGCATGAGTAATTTGTAAGTTAGTGAGTTAGGACGTAGTAAGGCGGATTATAACTTGTGCAGTAAACAAGTTGTAAAGAACACAAGTACAGGCGAGATACTGCGAGATAAAGAATGAAAGTTGCAGGCTGTATTATAAATATAAGGAATAAAATGTGATCGTGATTTTTTTTATGCTGAACGCAGTATAACAACATTGAGGACATAACATTTTCGAAAAGTGAAGACAGGTCATTCAAATTACATATTATATTGACTTGACATTGCGCACAAGATGAATCATAACTATTATACGTTTTGTTAAAAATAGAATTTAAAATTCGATAAAAACCTGGTAATCAGACGCCACCAACAACGATAACTTAAGCAAAATGTATGTTAAGTACATAGTACTAAAAATCTTTGCTTGATAACATGGAGAGATGAGAAAATACAAAGTTTTCTGTTTACCATCTTATTTGTGTTTTAGTGACAAGTAGAAAATTTGTAGAAAAAGATTTGATCCTATTATCTTAAACATATCCATATACTGTACTTTCTTGAATGGCATTCTCAATAACACCAGAGAAGTCGTCGTCGCACATGTATACACGCACATCAAGACTTTTAAAAACTAGCTAGCACCATTTCGTTCAGTGCCAGACAGAGAGATACATACGTGCATATATAATAGATATATAATAAGTATAGAAATAATTTTTAAAGAAGACCGAAGAAAGTTTCACTGAAGCAAGTAATGATAGTAGTGAGACACAGAAACACGTAACGTGTTACACATTTACATGACAAACAGTTTTCTTCTCACTTTTTTTACGAAGTTTCTTTTTCTGTATAAGAAAATGGAATGGAAGTTTACGTAGTAGTACATCCGATAATAAGTATGTGAATTCAACATTACCGGTTAGAGAACTCTCTATCACCGAACAATATTTAATGTTTTCCTGTGATTCATTCGTGGGATGGGTATTTGAAAAGAATCACAATGTTGTGAAAGTGTACTTGTATGTGTGTGTGTTTGTGTGCGGGCCACATGCTCACATTTCAAATCATCATGAGCTTAATAATGAATAATGATCAGGATAATCATCATATTTTGATGACTTTAGTGTGGGCTCTTTTCCTGTTAACACAGTCAGAAAAAACTATACATCATTTCGTAATTTACTTTCCAAGTCCTGTCAACTTGCCAATATGACTATTAAATACTTACGAAGTATATATGTCCTAACAGTATTTTATGCTAATATAAAATCGTACATATGCTATTTTATATTTACTTACGCAAAAGTTTGATTGACGGGAAGGAAATTCGTGAGGTGTATTAATGAACATGTGTGTGTATCGATAATCCCTAAAAACGAATAGTATGACATTTGAGAAGAAAGTACAAAGTACGAAGAAGTCATCACCAACCAAACATCAACCAACAAGACAAGACGACAATGTGAAAATCAAATTTGTAAAGTTGGTAGCCGGGGAAAAGGGACGGTTTGCCAATTGGATAACATCGTGTGCCTTTATAAGTTATTATTAAATTTTGAATATAGATAATATCATATTGTATAGTTTTGTCTGCAAATCGTATGAGTATTTATGTAATAGCAAGATTCTACCAATTTTACAAAACTCATAACAAGAGAATGTTGTGTTGATAGTAGTAAAGTGTAAATTTCTTGCATGCAGTCAGACTATCAAATGTAAATGAACAAAACACACCTCCACACTTTTTAATTAGCTTCATCATCAGCAGTGATCTTATATCCAAATAGTAATGCTATTGAGGAAATCAAATTAAACGTTTAAATTCAATTGCAGCATATAGTACTACTTACTATTCAATATTGATAGTTAAACGATGAATACTGACTGATTGTGAGTATAATATAATGTATGTATGCACGGCCATGCATGATGAAATCATTTTATATATTTTCTGCATAGTCGGCAATTAACTTTGTCCTCTATTTATGATAATGTTGCTACTCTATTTCGCACTCTTCTTGTCATTCCTTTTAATGCATTCAGATAAAGATTTACAATCACTTTGGGATTTGGCTTCGGCTCTGACTATTCTATGTATACCTATATTTGCTAACCCCGCTATCGCTATGAGTCTCTCTTTGTCACGAAAAATGCTACAAGAAAATTAAAAAGATGCTACCGCGAACGGAGATACGATGTAATGTGCATTTCGTTTTGTACAGACATATACAAAAAGTACTTACTCAACAAGCAATAACGACAGAAAGAAAACTTTTTTTCGGAACCATTCCATTGCATTATTCATTCACTTGATTTCAAGATTCTTTTCTTTCTCTTCAAATAAAATACGCGGATTGTACCCTATCTCCATTCTCTCACATTCCTATCAACTTGGCTTGCCTTTATTTCCTTCCATTGAATATCGTATCGTATCATTTGGTTCAAAATAAAATTGGCAAACATATCCAACCAGCGGATCGTTAGATTCGCAAGATTCTCCTACAATCGTCTTCAAGTTACTTTAGCACATTGTATAAAATGCTTTTATCTCTAATGTTGATGTTTTTCTTCATACTGGAGATTTTCCAAACTAGACAAACAGCAAACCCTCTTTAGATCAAGCAGTCAAGCATCTTAACAACAACAAAGACTACGACAATCATCGAAACTACTACGCTGTATTAACAAGCTCTACTCACTTGCAACGCAATCAATATAATGCACATACAGTGTTTTATGCTATTTCAAGGTTTTCTCTCTTTTGTTGGGAAAACTTTATATTTTTTAAGATGTCAGACATATAATAAAATGATAACTTTCTAGGTCTTGAAAAAGTTTAATCAAATAACCCGTTCATAAGATACAAGTATCAAGTACATATTTTTGTTTACATACGAAAATGCGCAGTATATATTTTCTACGTTTGCTGCTTTTAAGTTTTCAAACAAACGAAATATTGAGTTATTTGAAATAATTGCTTTGAAAATGTGTGCATGTATTTTACATCTAAGAGTCATGTCAGCATAATATAAAAGATATTGAATGCTATTAAACTATACTGAATTTTTAAACTGAACAAGTGCAGGAAATGAGTTTATAATGAAATAAAAGTGCTCTTCATGACTCACGACGTACATTTTTACATATGTTTTTAAAACCAAAAAACTATATTAACGGTTCGGTGAACTTGTGTGTATGTTTTGACTGTTTCTACGAACTGGTGAAGTAGGGAAAACATTCTATAGTCTAGTTCGTGCTACTTTTTTGTTTTGTTTTTAGCAAATTATTTAGTCTTTATAATGGGAAGTAACCTTTTGTTGCATGAGGATGTGATGACTCTTCAGAAGAACTGCCTTTTTGTAACATAAACGAACTTATGAATTTTTCATCCTATTCATTTATTCAATTGTGTATGTACAATAACAACAGCTTTCCTTTTCTGCTTACTTTAACAAGTATTAAAAAAGTAGAGATGGCAGATGATGGACAAATACTTGAGAGTCAAGAGAATAAACGAGGAACGCTTGAGGAAGACCTGTTTTCACCTGCGTTATATATACGAGCTAGCTTACTTGACATAGCCACTCTATACTGTATGGAAACCTTTACGAAGAATTTGTTATCATCATAATGAAAACAAGGTAGGCATACTTTTCGTGAAAAGTCTCGGGGCAATAAAGAATGAAATCGTATATCAAAGTAATACATGGTAGAATTATACAAAAAACATGTTGTCTGGACTGGCTTTCGCCGTTTTTTATAACTTTTTATGTTATGATTTATTCATGTTTCTCCCGTTCTAAACTGCGCATTACAATTAATTTACGTTGCTTTATGAATAGCTTAAAGTGAAAGATGCTCTTGAGGTACATAATATTACGCTCAGCAGCCAAGTTTTCTTGTTACAAGACAACATCGCAATTACTCAAAAAGCCCATGATCTAGTTTTCCTTCTTGCAAAACGGACAAGATGACAATCTACCTTTTTCCTCTTATTCAAATATTTATGGATGCTTGCACACTTTCATAGCTTGTTCTCGTTACCCTCCTTCAAACATATTTTGTGAAATCATGTCATTTTCAGTTTTTTACCTCTGGTCATGTTTTTTTGCTTAGACTTTTAATATCCATCTACTTTACAATTAATTTTCTAAACAAGTTTTTAGTTTTTGTCTTTAGTTTCGCCATAGTGTAAGTTATTTAGTAGACCGTAATATCGATCGTATACAACATTTCACTTTACTGGGCGGATAGAAATTAATTCTCTGCTTTCTAAGAAAGTATATACGGACTCTTCTCTGGAAATTGCAATTAAACTTTAAATTATAACTCGTATATATGAATTTTTACTGAGAAAGTTGATTGGAGTGTCTTCTTGATTGCATTGCACGAATAAACTTGATGAAATTATTTTTTATGTAAAATATTAAATTGATTGAACTCACGGAATCATGTTCTAAATCTATTCTTTCTTTGTATGTTCTTTTTACCTTCTGAATTTATAATAAAGTAGCACATTGCTCTGTATTCATGTCAGCTAGCTCTACATATGCAGTGAGCTAAGGAAGCTTTGAACAGCGAGGCGTATGAGCTGCATGCATTACCTAGAATAGACGTCAGTGGTTTTATCTATACACGAATTGACATTCAAAGCACGTGAATATTTTCTCCTTCTCCGTTCTTTCTCACTGTACCGTTAAGAACTTTCTTTGCTTTTACACTACATTGCCTTTTTTTATGAGAAGGGGAAATTTGTCACTTGCAAGATAAATATGAGACCGAGACAAGCAGGCCCAATCATTGTATACTTTTGGCAAAAAAGGTTGGCAATTTTTCAGTACACCATTGTTTCGTCGAGTTGTAAAAAACGATCCCTGTAAAAGAACAAAGGCTCGTGAAAAATGGATCGCAGTTGAAAGAAACGGATATGATGTATTTTTTGCATTTTGCATTCGACTTGTTCCTTAAGTATTGGAATTGGTAGCATTTTCACTCAAATATATATTTTACTAATGCATTGTGCTTTATACAGCCACAACTATTAATACTGTGTCGATTTAAAACGAGAAGTGTTAATGTTTGCATATTAGCGTGTATTATGGATGTAAGAATGCATAATTTTCTCGCAAAATCATTATTTCATTGTTGAAGTACATACTTATATAACAAATTGTTTACAAAGTAGCTAATGTCAGATGTGGTTTTGTTTAATATGTACTGCGATTTGTTATTTGGCCGAAACGGAATTCATAACTTTATCATACATTCATAGATTGTAAGAAAACACTTAATCAAAAGTGTTGATATCACACTTCATATTATATGGTCTACCGAATTTCATGCATATCTTTTCTCACTGCGTATTACTTGGGTACTTTCCTACTCTGCTTTACATAGTACGTAATTAGTGTAGGAGTACACAGAGTTTGCAAAGTTATGTTCCACTCTAAAAAGGTAACAAAGTACGAGTGCATAAGTTGCAATAGCATACCTACACTATAATTTGTCGTAACTTGTGAATGCGCTAAGGTAAATTGGCATATGTATAATTGCATTTTCACCCAATCTTACATAATTTTACTGTTTATTTAACAAGACTTTCCTTTCGAATATTCATTCAAGTAAGATCGTCAAGTATGACGGGACGACCTTTTGAGCCAATTTACTAGATGCAATGAAATGTTGGAAATAGAAATCTGTTGACCTACGTTTTTGGCCATTACATTGCCAACCTTGTTAAAGTAACACAAAATCAATATTTTAAATATCCATTCCCTTCCAATTCGATTGGTGTGGGAAGGCAATTATTTGTAACAATTCAACATACACGTTTGTCCATACTGGGACAAATGTTCAAAAAACCTGATTTTTTTTCTATTATCTATCTACCTTTCTCACGCAAAACTTCGATAAAATGATGATGATGATGATAGACATAAGACATCCAATTCAATCAACTCTTGTTGGACCTCACAAGCACATTCTAGCGTTTTGCTGCTATTGTCATTGCCACGATCTTTCCCTTTTTATTACAGCACGGTTGAAATGTTTTTACAATCTATCTTGTAGCTTTCATTTTCAGACGGTTTTTTCTCTCGGTTCTACTTTTTTCGTTCCATCTGCTTGGCTATAAAGCAGTCGTTCCGAAACTTCTAACGTTGTGAATATACACATAGTACAAACACAACACATCAATTTCCTAAATTTTACGGGTACATACTACATCTTTATATCTAAATAGTAATTTAGATCTAACATAAATAAACGATGCATGAAAACGAATGTGAGAAGGACGTATTGGGCACGATACATTATGATACTACCGCAATATACGATTTTTTTCTTTCAAGTTTGCACTGCACAACTTATCTTGTGAAACTACACAGTTACACCACCGCTAAAATGTAGTGCCTTGAGTGAAAGTAAATTATAGGGTTTTCGCTTCAATTTTTTTGGCTCGTTTATATGGTGAAGTATTAGGTACAATACAGAAATTGGCAAGTAAAGCGAACAGAAATGAATGAATTTTTTTTTCTGGTTCATAAATAGGCGTACGTACATACATATATCGGTCTCTGTTTTGGAGCAAAATATAACAAAACTTTATTTAAAGCTTTCTTAAATGCAGTCACGGAAAATAAGTGATTCAAAATTGCAACACGCATACCTATTACCTATACAACAGAACATGGACATGGATGGAATCGCATATAGGATAATAGCTTCCAGCATTTTTGTGATTTGACAAGCGTACGATTTTTCAATTTACTTTATGATTATGATTCTTTTAAAACTTTGTACACGGTAAACCTTTAAAAAAATTATGTTCACCATTAAACAGTGTATTTTTATAACCAACGTCATGAGTCACAATACCCCTATATGATTTGCAATACACAAGCACACTATGCTGTCTGGTTACAAGCTCCGATTTCCAATTATTTTTTCTGTGTTCACCATTTTTACTCTCGTCTTTTATAGAGTACCTAGTAGCGATACAGATCTTTCCAGAGAACAAACGAAAACAAGCCGGCAAGTAGAAAAAAATATCTTTCATTTGAAATATATAACTTTTGATGAAAACCTGATTTCCCTGCAGCGTTTAATTTCGTTCATCTCTTTGCACAGTGGGTAGAAATGGAATCGTATAATGAATCTGATTAAACCTACATCACTTTTACACGGCAATACATAATGCTTGCTTATATTTAATATATATCACTTATTACAGCCGCATTTTGGTATTTTAATGGAATACATTTACTTGCATTGACTAGAGTGTACTTTATACTCATTAAGTTCTCGATGCTCCGTGTTCACCAGCACACGTTTCGGCATAATTGCTTTAATGTGTGCACGAATTTTCTATAACCGTAATAATGATAGTAACATCACAATAAAAAAGTGTAAGTGAAAATGGGCGGGGTTCCCACAGTGGGAGTGAAAGTATCCTAAACATGCACACAACACAATGCATCCACATTGCACGCACACACACACAAGGAGAAAGTACTGGTGATAGTGGTGATAACCATGCAATAAGTAAAAGCTATATGTAGGGCATATAGAAAATGGTGATGGTGATCATGATGATGACACGAGTTGTTGTACAAAAGAAGAAAAGTAAAAAATTTAACGTATGCTCACGTACTTTTTGTTATGCCTTTTGTTTCGTATAATATGTGGTGAAATAAACAGATGCTGTTTTTTGTTTGAGGTGATGTTGTTGGTGATATTTGTTCCTGTGCGCAAAAATGGAAAAAGGATGGCGATGACTTGATGTAACAGAGGGTTGGTTGGATAACACTTTTGCTTTTGTGTGTTTTTTCTCTTTGACTTTAATATTTCGGATTCTGTTATTGTGTTGAATATGTTTTCATCTATCCTACCTATTTAGCATTAACAATTTCTAAATATTTTCTTTGGTTTCAATCTTGAATTGGTAATAAAGCATGTTGGTATCTCTGTTATAAATGTGTAGCATTCTAAGTTACTTTATATTTTTGTAAATATCTTTGGCGTAATTTATCCAGCTGCCTGAATACGGCAAACTATATAAATGGTAACAAAATGTGCGTTAAAGTAGTTAGTACATTTAATAGGCTGTGTTTTGTGGTAAAACTTGTCTTCATAAACACCTTATTTATACCTACGTATTATATACATTACATTACAGTACAGTTAGCTATGTAATATTTCTATTTATACTTTTAATAGTACAAATTATGAGAAAGTAGCGCATATATAGCATTTTTTACGTTTAAAGATTGTATGCATTCGCTTTGGAATAAGCAATAAAAAATGGAATAAATTGTACTGTATGACATAATAGCATTCATATATGTATGTAATGTATATCTTAGAGTTACGTTTTTATGAATATGTTTGTCGTAGTATATATTTATGGATAATTTAACGGTAAATCGATTTCTATCTTGTTAAAAAATTGATTGATGATGAAAGCATATTTTTATGTGGAATTTTTTGTTTCGTAGTTTTTTTTCTTGAGAAATAGAGGTACGTATATAATAAAAAATATGACTTTTTTGTTTTTTTCTGAGACCAAACGAAAGTGTATGTACGTAGTATAATATATATAATATAACGTTTCCTTTTTTATATCTTGACGCTTTTTTATCATTCGATAATATTTTATACTTATACTGCACCACCAGCACGGGTGTAGGATGACTCACGATCATAAACGCGATACAAATTGTTACTGGCTCCTCTGCTTGCTGAATTCTCGTCATAGTTTGCATTCACATATGAAATAGGCTGATTATGATATTGATGATCTGCTTCCTCTGCAATCCTATCCAACGTTACGGCAGCAGATGACGCGATGTCATTGCTGGCGGGTTGATGATTACGGTATTGATTATGCTCGTTGACCACATCAACTATTACTTTGGGTTCTGTCCCATTTACTACCGTTTCTTCGATCCCACTGCTGTTGCCACCCTTATTCTTCTTTCCTTTTTTGTTCCCTTTACTCTTCTTGGACATGTCCCTACTCATGTTACTATCCATTGATGCGGAAGCAGACGGGCCTGCCCCTAAATGCTCCGGCATAGACTCTTGCTCGTGGTAAAGACGTTGACCAGAACGACTTCGCCCAAGCCTTTGCTCCACATAGTTTGCCAGGTCATCCTCTTCCTTTTGACCGTAGAAACGATTAAGAACTACAAGAAAGAGACCAATAATCAGACAGATGACACCAGTGCCAACTAATTCAGCAGTTTCTTGTCTCGATTCACTGGTCATAACCGCGCCCAGAATAAGAAAGGCTGCCAGCAGGAGGAAAACGGAACCAACATGGAACATCGTGATTGTACCCATGACCTGTGAAAATAGAAAAATATGGATGCACATGTGTATGTATGTTGTATGTATAAGCACATATTATACATATGTTTTTAATGCTTTTAATACCACCAATATGATAAATAAAAAAATCATTTACCTTGTTATTTGTTTGATAATGATCAGGATTTGGCTGCTGGGAACCCCTCCTTTTTCTAGGTTTCGAAGGATCTCTCCGCCTGCGTTGGCGCTTGATCGCCAACGCAGAATGTGCACCAATTCCATGCATGGTTTTGTCTTTTTAGGTGATGTGTTCAGAGTATTTCTTTAATAAAAACTGACAAGTTGGTAGACACTAGTAATTTCTATTTGGCTTTGTGATTGAATCAATATAAAAATCACAATTAACTTGGCGAAACAAAGAACTTTCTCAACGAGGCTTTTCACTTGTTAACATAAGTAAATGTAAACAACTAACTATTGTCAAGTGTAATATTACAGAACTTTCATCTTGTACCAAAAGAGAGGAATATTGAGCCATGACAAACAGGAAAACTCTTGCGTTCTCAACTGAGTGTGAGACAATTGTGCGTAAATCGGTTAAACAGGAGTAAAAGGAAATTGACTATATCACGATTTTACGGATGTGCACTTCCGGTCACATGCCACTGACTTTTTTTTCGCTTAACGTAAAAGTAGCAGGTACACTGCAGTGTTTCCCCGTGCTATTTCGTAGACTTGACTGAACTTTCAAACACAAATAGATTTTATACATACGTCATTATACTTCCCTGGTCGAAAGCAAACTGGTATTGCATACTTACACAAGCAGCAATAAAACCATTCATTTACTTTCACCATACCACTTTAAGAAGCTGACCAGGATAAAAAATAAGTGCAATTCAATCGCATTATTATCACATGGCTGGTGACCACACTTGCACGATCATCAGCAATAATGTCAAATTTGTGTTTTCCCTGAGAATGTTCAGTTTTTTGTGTTTGTTTGACTATGTTAACTTTCGTTTCATTTCCTTTTATGTAATAGGTCTATGTAAAGCCTCAATTTACTATTATTACAATAGCCGTGTTTATGTCACCACCACTTTTTGTTTGCACCCGACGGCTTTCCTTTTTAGCACATAACGACCAAAGACTGCACTGGTTTCTTGTTGTAAACCTGCCCGTCTAAAGGTTGTTTGTTTGTTTCCGCTCACCACAACACGAAAGTATTTACTTTCCAATTCTCCCAAACCAGCCTTTTTCACTGAGGTAACTTATTTGTTTGGAGTACGTGACCAATCGACGAAAAAGTAGCCAAATTTCTCCAGCAACAGCTCACGAGGTTTTTTATTATTCACCGCCACTAAAGCAAGATATTGTATCAATATCACTCAACACTACAAACTACTGAAAGTAAAGGACTTTTTTGGGGACCTAAGAGCCTCTTTTCCTTCTCTTCTCTCTCCTATCACTCACTCAACAGGAGTACCTATAATTCTTCTACGACATACACAGCTACAATAATAAGCTTGAAGGCATACATGAACCTTTCTTCCACTTTCTTTTCCACTGTGTATTTTTTTGTAGTTGGATGAAGAGCACCGTTCTGTTGTACAAGTTCTTGTTTGCCTTCTTCAGATCTGAAGAGGCAAAGCTAACTTTTTTCTTGCAAAAAAATGTTACGATAAACGCTTGCTCCAGCAGCGAGATGAGTAACACGAGTCGATGAGAGTAATCGAAATGGGAAAAATAATATTATTACCCTTTTTATATTGACGAAATTACGATCGTCAAACGAACTTTTAGTTTCCCAATATCACAAATGAACGCTCTTTTGCCTTTTGTGGTTTCTTTGAATAATTACGTTATTATTTTTTTGGAGTAGACGGTCACCACAATTTTGTGTACACATTAAAAGAACAGGTCCGTACTTTTGGCGACAATCTATATTGTTATGCAATGACAGGAAAGACTAAACTTATTATCTCTATTTTCCCAAGAGTGCGAACATCGTCAGTAGTAGTGGCGATTGAGGCTTGAAGATAGTTTTTCTAAAATTCCCAACTGACTACCATAAAGGAAAACCACTACATCAGTTTTAGAAACAACAACTTTACCAACTTAAACCACTACGGTGCAAACGCACACACGCTAAACAAGTTTTTCCACCGACGATAATGAAATCTCATAATAACTTTTACTTAAGAGAGTAGTGATGAGTGAAAGTGGAACTTGCGCAGAATTCAATACCTCGTGACTTTTCTAAAGAGAATTACAACTTATTCAGCTACGGAAATAAAATATAAAAGAAACAAGGCTAAAGAGAGTGAAAGGACATGAAAAATATCCGTCTGCTTTTATTTGCATATTATTCAAACAAAAAATAATATTCTGCTTTAAGGAATATTCTTTCTACTCTGGTATAAATCTATGCGATGAATACTAACAATTACTATGAAGGAAACGTTTTCTTAAAGCTGATCACTGTTATTGTTGCACTACTTATTATTAAAACAGATGAACTATTACGACTATTATTGTAACTCTTTTTAGTCCTTTTCTCTCTTCTTCGCTTGCAGCTAGCTACAGCAGAACTACTAACGAGAAACTACCAAAGATACACAGGGCACCAGGAGAAAAGTGGAAGGATGGATGGATGGATGTGGTAGTGGTATGCTTTTTTGTGGATAGATCTAAATGATATGGACAACACGTACTTTTACATATATGTGAGTCCGTGTACGAACACTGAACACCAGTAATTTTTTTTTCTCTGTCGACTTGATTTTTTTCCTGGTAGGCTAAACATAAGTATAGGCTTTTTTATGTACACACAGTGAAAGCCTGCTGCTACTGCAATAACAATGTGTACATAATATGAGTGTGTGTCTTGGTAGTGCTTTAGGTTGGGTATTCCATCTACGCTTTCACTGCTGATATTCTATCCTCTCCGTCATCACTCCTTTTTGCTGCTGCTGTTTCACTTTCACATAGGCAACATAACACAACGCTGTGCTTTCCATGCCTTTTTCCATTTATGGAGAGAGGCAAAAAGTACGCAGTATGAGAAGGAGAGCGGGGAAATGGTCAAAATGGGAAAAGAGATGGTAGGAAGTAAGGCTGCCTGGAAAGCACAAAAAAAATGTGGAAAATGTTATGTAGCAGTTATGTTGTTAGACACACAACTCTCCACTTCACTCTTGTACTCCAAACACAAAAGAGGAGTAGTCAAGAAAGAATGGCATGATAAGAGCTTCTGCTCTGAACTTAAAGCATATATATATTAAGCTTTTGGCTCTGGGTGTAAAGTGAGGCTCACTCCGAAATATTTATGTATCCGAAACGAAGGGATAACCCTTCGTGCGACTTTTTATCCTTTGTTACTTTTCTGTGGATGAACATAGTATAGTGCAGCGCATATTATGTTACGTAGTACATTTCGTTTATATGCGTATGAATGTTATGGGAAATTTACGAGCCCTTTTTCTCTATTGCCTCGTGATGTTTCTAGTAACAAAACTACGTAAGTAGTAGGTACACACAGTTTACCGCACACTGTGATATCATTTTGATGGCTTAACCCACTCTGCCTGTGGTGAATAGTTGAATTCTTCTGAGTATATATATATAAGTCAATGTACATGTATATTTATTTATATGGAAATCTTTTTGATCAACAGCGAAACTTCACTCTGTTCTGGAAAAGTTAACAGGGAACATAGAAAATGCATCAGAAACCAACTTTGCATCAAAACACCACCACCATTGATAACACAGATAGGTCGCTTGACAAAGGAAAGCACATCAGACGCAGAAAACTGAACCATGCATCCCATGCATGCAACTTGCTAACAACATGAACATTTTCCTTTCTACATTCCAACTCTGCACGTTTCGAACCACAAATTGTACAGGAGAAAAGCTCCCAAAACATAGAGGATCAATACATGTTCATGTGAAGCAAGTAACAAGACCAAAATGTAAGACCTAACCACTCATTACAGTTACCTTTTGGACACATGGAATTGTGAAAACCGCATGAAAACCTTACTACCATTATCTTTATTGCTCAGTACGTGTAATTATTGAAACTTGGCAAAAGCAGAAAATTAACACCCAACAACTGACTTGGCTACAATTCCATATATGCCAATAAAATTATTACTGCCATTTACTTAGAACCCAAAAAACTTGGAACTAAAAGCAATGGAT
>JAQFZH010003250.1:0-14245 GCA_034695485.1 Entomobrya nivalis | reverse complement strand
ACTGCTGACAATAATATAAAAATGTAATCTCCTCGCATCCTATCAAGGGTTTTCTTGTCTCTAAAGAATAAAAATTCATTTCATTGGAGGAGGGATAATATAATGCTGTGTATAAAATAGGCATTTTTGCATTATGTTGAACACGAGGTTTTTTTCTACTATGGAATGCAATATTTAAAAGTAGACTGACTGAAGTAGTAGATGAATGAAGAACAAGCAAATATGGTGAAAGCAGCATGAAATGCAGCTGCTAGAAGAGAGATGATGGAGTGGTGCAGAGAAAATTACGATGAACGTACGTACTGCATGAGTGTATCAGTATAAACGTACGTACGTCCCTAGTTTTCTTCCTTGTTTTGTACCTAACAATTTTATATACTACGCTCTCCAATTCATTATGCAGCAAAAACATGCCAAGTTATTGTTTTTATTAATTCAGTCTGTCCATCCGACCTACATATACTTTATTTGCTTTGGGTTTAGGGTAGTGAAAGTTTCAGCAAAACCTCATTACACGATCGAAATATCATATGCATGGTTAGGTATATGGTACAGATCTATTCCATCTTTTACCAATCATTGACAGTAATTTTGTTGTAGAAATACACTTAGGCGGCTAATTAAATTTTGCCACTTCCTTACACCAAAGGGGTAATGAAATTTCCTCTGTGAATATGAAGCTTTTTGTGTATTATAACTTTGTTATATACTAACTGGAATGTATGTATATTTAATAATCTAGCAGAGGATGGATAATACAATTCGAAAATATTATTATGATGTGATCGCACACCAGAAAGAAAGGTTACTCGCGTATCATGTTATGGTTCGCAGAATCAATTTCATTTTCCAGATTACTCTCGCAGAAGTAAAGAACGTTAAAAGAAACCCAGTTAGTTTTCTGCGCATCAACTCTTCAAGAATCCGTATGACTGCAAGCTACATTATTTGATGATGATGATATTAACCCTGTGTATGTTTATGGACCAACAAATAATGCTACAAATGCGCTGCTTCAGTGGGGAAAATGTTTATTGTCTTGTGTAGGAATGAAAATGATGACCTATTCAAAAATAGGAAAGCCTTATTCTGAAATATGCCCATAATATAGTCAACACCACTCTCTAGTCTCATCACAATACATAATCGTAATGATGTTCACAAGAAAAGCAACGCAGACACCTGCCAAAAAACAAGGCGTTTAGGAAATCAGTTTTTATTGTTCAATGGAATATAAGTGAAAACAGTAATCCACCTTTTGAGCGTCTTACTTTGCTAGTGTTATTGTATCTGACCAAAGCTCCGTACATATTTAATGATGATGATAATAACAATTCCATTGTGTACACTATCTAGCATTCCTAGGTCTTCTAATATCCACCATAAGACTCGGTGCCCTTACTGTTCGTTTTACTTGAGGGCTTCTAGGGAAAGTAGGTAATATAATATTTCATCGCTGCATCATGTTCCAAGGCAGACATGACTTGCCATATACATTAACTTCACGTTTCACCAACCCTGGTTGTGTTTCCTGCTTCTAAAATTCTGTCCTACATTTTACCTTTTTATCGTCTATGCAGAGCTTTGTCTTGTACGTTGTATTAACGAACTGATAGAACTTACATGCGATATCACAATTTTCCTTGTGAGTTTACCATTTTGTAATAGAATTATATATTCACTTTTACTTCTTAACAAAGAATGGATGCATAATTTATCCAAGACAAGCAAGTAGTGACGTAATGTATATATAGGTAATAAGGAATCTTGTTTGTAGATTGAACAGCGCAAATAAAGCTAACAGTTTGGAATAAAGAGAATACATTTTCTTATCTAAAGGAAACACCCAGACAATGTAAAGCTTTTCCAGAAGCGTGGCTTGCCTTTTCTAGTAGGTTGGTAGTAATAAGTAGCAAAAACACAGGGGGGAGAAGTAGACGAAAAAAGAAAGTGTCAACTTTCACCAAAGTCCAGAGTAACAAATGGACCAAGTTGGAGACCAAGTTTACGTTCTTTTAATTAAATCTCAGTGTTGTAGCAGATAGTCATGAAGGAAATGAGAGATAGGGCGAAACACATCTGCAATGCAAATCTCATTCACAACTAATTCCAGAACACCATAACATGATAGTTCAGATAAAATAATGAGGTGGAAGCTACCAAAAATTCTTGGAGCTGCCAAGAGTTGGACAACAGATACAACTTGCGACTTGACTGCAATGGAGAAACTAGGAAATCGAGTTTGCTGCAAAATGGTTGAGCGGGTACAGAAAGAGAATACCTTCTAAGCACTGTAGTAAGTATCTTTTGATCAGCACACCAATAAAAATACATCACTATGATGAGATCGTTTGATATCATTGTGTTATCTTTACTGTCATTGGAAAGAAATGTTTATTATCGTTTCACTAGTTGATATAATGCGAATGAAAATGGTCAAAGCTTTGTTTCAAAAAAGGAGAAAATGGCTTCATACGCAGAAACTTTTTAAGTAAATTGCTGTTCTAACAAAATATTGATGTCCACGTGGAATAAAAACAAGGATGTAGGCGACTATAGCCGACAAACCCAGAAATTCTACCTGTCGGTTGTTTTTGTTCAATTTTGACTTAGCCGAACGTTCGTATTATGCTAAAAATGAAAGGAATGTGTATAATGTACAAGAACACAACTGAAGGGAATGATAATGGGAATAAATAACGAGAAAAGATAAACATGTTACAAGGATGGAGCTAAGATGTGATGGGGAAAAATGAAGGTATTTTGAGAGCCATTTCCATTTATATTCCCAAGAGTAAGCAAATAAAGTTGAAAAATTTACTTACATCCAGCGATGCGAGGCAGTACCAACAAAAGACGTGCTTACACCGTTTACACATCATCTGAGCACATCCAGAATCCTTTTCGATAGGTACGTGACAAAACGGACACTTCTTGATGGAGTCCAATGAAAATAGCTCGTCATCTTCGGAACTCAACTTGCCTTGTTTGATGAGTTTCCGACGGAAAGACTCACAACTTGAGTCCGGATGCCAACTCAATTTACACTCTGCACAATAGATTTTCCGACAAGTGGGACAGTTTATAAAAGGGAGACTACGTGATCCTCCTACAGCACCTCCAACATGAGCCCTGTTTTCATTTTCGGTAACAAAACCTCCTGTCAATAGACTATTCCCGTCCTGAATTTGGCAGACTGTTTCACATCCCGGCGACGGGCACCACATCAACTTACTATCTTTCTCTACCTCTGCAATGACAACAAATAAATATAAATAATCAATGAAAAGGATTCGTTAGCGGCGGATGTGTCTTTGATATACATCAACACAATAGGATCCTTATTTATCATTCAAAAACTAGCATGTCTGCTATGTTTTCCATGAAATGACGAGACGAACTACGACTAGTTTCCTTTAAATTCAATCCTGTTTGCATTTTTTCGCATACCAAATGGAATATCATGACGGAATTTTTGATTTAACGTACCTCTGAATCGCTTGAACTTTTTATGCTTTTCCAAAAGCATGGGAGGCACGAGTTGTTCCACTTCCAGAATACACAATTCTCCCATCTTTTCGCAGCTTGCGTCCGGACAGGCTATCTCATCAGCACCTTGTTGTATTTCAAAGCTTGCATAGCTAATCAAACACTGAAAAGAGAAATGAATCCACAATGCATTATTATAATGATCAAATCTTTTTTTAAATGCTATTCCACTTCAAAGCGAAAACATTGAAAAGGGACATTATGTTTTGGGGTATGCATTTTACTTCCGTGATTAGTGTATACGTGCTACATCAAACCACGGAACATTTCAAGCTACAAAAAGTTGCGTTCCAACTTCTAATTTATACTTTCGTCATTCGTGTAAAAGATATACAGAGAATCAAGGGAAGCGAGGAAAAAGGAAACTTCAAGTCAGAAAAGAAAACTAATTTATATACTTTCAAGCATGAGTTTGCAACATAAATCTTGCTTAAAAGATTGCGTTTCATTCTTGTAATTTACCAAGTTTTCTACACAAGACGGCCAAAAACAGTGTATTCTACGCTATATCTACTATCTCTCCTATTTACTTTGCTACTTGATCCACCCACGCGGCATTAGCATGTGTGTTTAATATATGTGTGTACATGATCATGACGATAAAGCGCCTATTCAATACATATTTTTGCTGTTACGAAAGGATTTTTTTTGTATAGGGGTTCTCCCACAACACGTCATCCTAATGTAATTTAATGATAAGTAATTCAAAATTAGACATAGCGCAACAATAAATATAATCATTTCGCTGATCATGCTATAATCAACGTCTAAAATTAGAGCTAGCTTGTGGTGGTATGCATAATAGTGTTGAAGTCCTCATTAATAATCACATTGATTTTCTCACACAAATTGAAGCACGACCACTTGAATTTGTTTCGTGAATGAAAAAGGCAAAAAGCACAGTGACTAGTGACAGTTGTTGGGTGTATATTTTTGTGCGTTTAGTTTTTGAATGTGACTAGCCAGCATTGAGAAAGATTATAAAGTATAAGGAATCCTTTCTAAAAGTTGCTCAGTGGAATTAACTGTCAAACTAAACTGATGTTATTATGGAGCCTACATAATACGTACCAAGTTTACTTTCACCAACAACGTGCTCACTGCTCACCATCATACACTTCACGCTTGTTTGTCTGTACTTTTTACTTGCACACAAAAGTACATATATATATATGAGTTTATATCAAGATGTTTTATAATAAATGAAATAAAAAACACCATAAATCCTCTATTTGGAAGCATTAGACACAGAACAAGGGGATTACGAACAAACTTGATTATTACTACTACCAAACACACTATATATGCAACAGTCGTATACATAAAACCGTCAGTAAGCTGGCTAAACTACTTCAGTTCAAGTTTGTTCTGCTTCAATGGACCAAATAAAAAAATTGAACTACTACAAGATTCGAAGTTTCATTCATTATACCATAGTAGAGTGAACTTTCATTTCTCCAAATGAAAATAAGTCTTCATATGTACAAATTATACTAGATATACATACATACATACTTACAAATATCATGCTTTACGCAATGACATTTCCAACTTTCTCCTAAGATTGGTATTTGTAATTTAATGTCAAGCGTAAAAGTTTGTTCAAGCCTACATTCATTACTATATGTTATTATGCTGGTAGACAAACACATCTCATCACAAGGAAAAGGGGAGGACAATAAAGAAAAAAAATTGACCGTTCTACCATTCTTTCTGGAATGATGACTTACGTCTTTGCAATATCGGCAAGAACAGGCGCGGATTTCCATCGTATCTTCTAAACGAACATTATTCAGGCAAAGCCGGCATTCGAGACTTTGTTCAAATGGATCGTCTTTCTCTTTCCATCCGAACGAAGCGACACTACTGGATCGAGAGTAGGATGAATGGGCACTTAAACTACCGCTAGTAGGACAGAATGAACCGCTGGTATTATTGACAGATACATTTCTTCTCAGCCGATTAACTGGAGTCAGTGGTGCAGGACTAGTGCTGAAGCTGTTCTCCGAAATGGATAGCTGGCTTCTAGATTTGTGATGTTGATGATGGAGATGATGACCAGCAACTCTTGTGGAGGCACTGGACCCAACCTTATTGTTATCACTTGCACTACCACTACTGGTGGCGGCAGCAGGCGTTGCTGAGATGCCAGAGGGCCCTAAGAAATGTTTATTTGGCTGACAATTTACGCCCAGACAATTATTTCCTTCACTGCTTCCACTAAACATGTTACTGATATGACCCACATTACTATTACTGCCACTATTTGACGAGCTACTAGCTGAGCTGAGTTTCCATCCTGATAAAAGTTTACCAGTTCTCGATGAGGAATGAAGAAGACAATTTAGAGCAGATGATGACGTTGAAAGTATTTTTTCCTTCATTACTTTCACTTTCCCACCCACATTACTCGAAGGAATTGCCGAAGATGACGACAAGTGTGAGGCAGTAGCGCCTGTTGTCCCACCAGCTAGAAAGTTTGGGTAAGTTGGTGCTCCAGAAGTGGGATTTCTTATGTACGTCTTTGCACTACTTGTAGTTACAGGATTGGTAGTGGCGGTTGAGGCGCTTCCGTTAAAGTTGGATAGGGCTAACACAGTCTCACATTTCCTCAGTGACAAACT
Organism: Entomobrya nivalis; assembly: GCA_034695485.1. Taxonomy (NCBI): domain Eukaryota; kingdom Metazoa; phylum Arthropoda; class Collembola; order Entomobryomorpha; family Entomobryidae; genus Entomobrya; species Entomobrya nivalis. Next base: position 8,072 of record JAQFZH010003250.1, on the reverse strand, counting down.
TTGACAAGGAGATCCATCCTTCACATTAGTCGAAGTACAACATGCAGCTGATGGCGATCCGTATGCCAAGGAGCCACAGCCATCAGCCACATTCGTCCTTGCCTGACAGTGGCTGAAACTTGGTATCTTTATATTTGACGGAACAGCTGCAGCATTTCCAGAAGATGTTATACATGTACCACCAGGATTCTCACGAGAAGATCCAGGGGAAAATTCTAAAGTTGAATCCATGTGACTAGACTCAAAAGAAGTACAAGTTGGCTGATGTAAAGTTGAACAGGAGTAGAAAAGTGTTTTACAACTTGCATTTCTTCTCATTTCTACATTATCACTTTGGTCCATCATTCCACCGCCGCCACCACCAACCAGACGAGATGAACAAGCCATACTAGATTTCTCGTCCAAGTAGTAACCACCACCCCCTCCTCCCCTACAGTAGGCCATTCCACTTAGATTTCCAGCTGCCACCATACTAGGTTCTACCATATCGTAGGTAGGGTAATTTCGGCTGCAGCATGGATACATTCCTCCTCCGCCTCCTCCACAGCGTCCATCTTGGTGAGTTTGAGGTGGCAAGCAGCAATTATTATGGAAGGAATTTCCAGAAGGTATCATAGTATTTGTTGTACCAGGACCACTCTCACTATTTAGACTTTTGAGAAAGTGTTCTGGCATTAAACAAGGATCGGGACTTTCATCACTTTTGTTGGTGGTGTAACTAAAATCAGGACTCAATGGGGGATAACAATTATCGTCTGCTGAATCATTTTCGTCTTGTAAGTACGACTCTGCTTTCGTCACACTACTGCATGAAGAATTTTCACAGCTACCTTGTTGGCAACAACAAGCTTCGTTCAAACAGGCGTGATTTCCCGATGATTCACATGGACAACATGAACCACCATCACTGCCACTTATCTTGCCATTGTTGCCTGAGGGAGATATCTCATCTTTACTTTCTCTCAATTTCAGCTCGTTCTTTGAACGAGAACGACTGAGAAGGCTTTTCAGATTTGTAGGCATTATTATCACCTCACCCTCTCGCCTTTTCTCTCATGGATAGTTGAGCAAGGAGAAAGTATGAAAACTTTTTAAAAGCTCAACAACCGATACTGAAGTTAAAGTGTTTTTTTTCTTCTCTTCTTCAATTGGCACAACTGAATTAAATAGCTGGTAAATTATATGCTACTATCAGAGTAGTCACTAGTAGTCCGTATGCATTTCTCCAATGTTGAATGCTTGTTTATCAATTTCAGCTTTCATTTTTCACCGTATGCACAGATTTATCTATTTACTTCCACTGTACTTCATTTAATTTGAGTCGAGTATGTTTGGAATCTTTACGAGAAATTTTGAAGTTGATTTTGAATGATAGCGATGTGATCTCCAGTTATTTCAAGTGGTATATTCCAGAATCCTGTAAAAGAAATTAAAACATTCCTTTAGAATAATAATATACTTGTTAAAGATGAGTACAAAACATTTTTATTTCTCAAGTATTACATTAATTTAATTTAGGATGGCACTGCTTTGCCTTTTTATAGCAATATATACATGAGTTCGTACTTTGGAATTAGATGAATGTGATCTGATTAATTATGCATGCTTGAAGTACAAACTACGTAGCCTTTTTTGGTATGCGTTACCTATGCAATAATGTGTTATATTTGTCCTCGACTACTAATTTTATTCTATCATAAAATAAATTTTATGCCTCGTTGAGCTTATAAATTGAAATGCACACAATGGATTTCACCTGTTTCATGGGTATGGGTTACAAAAGGGAATAAGCAGCAGTTATATTTGTATAGTATGGGTATGATGTATTACTTACTTGCTAACTCAGGTAAAACCATACCATACACATTCAGAACAATATTGACAAAAAGTGTTGCCATGAGAACGAAGTTGGTTGGATCGTTTTCAGTACATTACGTATCTACATATACAGAGTACTTTGTTTCTCAAACGTTTGTGTTTTCCGGTTATTCTCATGAGTTTTCCGGCTTTCCGTGGAACATGATATTAGATATATTTCATTATATATAAGCATGATGCTTGTAATTTTACTAACAAACCAGAAGAATTCCTTTGTGAAATGAATACCGGTATTTTAAAGTATTATTATTTTATTTGAGCTAGCTGACAGTTATAAAAACCCCAAAATTACTTTGATGATTTTTGCACAAAATTAATCGGACACTTGGTAAAAAGTGAGATTTTTCATGAATCAGAAAATCTACTTAATAATTATCTTCAAAACACAAAAAATAAGTTGAATGAATGATAACATAACACATAACTGTAACAGTTATCTAATCTTCTTCGCAACAAACTGGTTTTCTTTGGTTGTCTAATAATGCAAGTGAGAGTAACATCTCTACAAAAATTATACACTTTACCCTATCATTCCAAGTATTTTACAATCCCTCTTGCATGAAATTCTTTCGTCTATCAGAAGAACCTTTTAACCAATGGAAAAACAAACACGTTATAGCTCACTTCCTTTATGCAATTTTAATTAACCTTTTAAATTCTCGAAACAGGAATTTCTTTTCTGCCATTGAAAAAGTGCGGAAGTATGAGATGCTAGCTTCTAGATTAAATTCTCCAACATCCCTATTTTTGTACCGAATAACAATAAACAAAGAGCAGAGAGGCTTCCCGTCTGTCTGTGTCTACATTCTACTAGGAGCTCGCCCAGTCAGTCACTGCCACAAACAAGTGCATTGCTTAGTTTCAACAAAATAACCTTGATCTTGGGATGCATTCGTTTCATAATAATAAAAATAGCTCTTTTCGTAACACAATAAAGGCAGAGCTACTTAACACTTTTTACATTGCCATTGAAAAACATTGTCCACATAAAAATAATATGATCATTCATGAAATGGAGATCTCTGCCATAATGATGTTTAATACAAAAATGAACATATGTTAGGCAATAATGGCAAAGTTTTCAATGTTAATGCTTATTAACCAAGAGAATTAAATGAACGTAAAGGTGCATTAATTGCGAAAGCAGACTTTTTGAACCTTTAAAAACTTGGTTCGCTCGAGCCAACCCAAACATGAAGTTATGCTTTTGCACGCAACACATTCTGTAATAATAAGTCATTATTTAATAATTGCATCCGTATTGTCCCATGCCAGTGTGCGCGAACTACAACAGTGAACAGACACAGTAAAGATGACGTTGCAGATAATAATAAAAATCCTTCGCATTAAAATAATCTTCATTAATAAATTTAAAAATAAGTAAGTTTGTGTATTCAATTTGAGTTGCATGATATCCTTTTGTTTCGTGTAGGTGCTTGCGCATTTATGGAACGAAGTCGTATAATGACAATGATATTAATGTATTAATAGCGGCATTATCTATGGTATCAGCACAGCAAACATGCATGAAATACAACCCACCATCACCATCCTCTATTAAGTTAAATTATATTTTCACCCTTCGCCCTAAATGATGGGGATAATATAGGTATGTATGCAAAAATTTCCAATGTTAGTAATCTGCAATATACATTTATATTATTGTGTAGGCCATGCGCATTATATTTCATTCAGGTGTTTAGTTGTCTTTAAAAGTAATGAGCTAGAATAGTGGGAACTTTTTTCCTTCCCCTTTCATTTTGTGATTCCGTAGATTCCGTGACCAACAAATAAAAATGCAAACTGCAGGTCGAGATTTTTACTGAAAAATGAAATTTCAAAAGAATCATAGAATCCTTCCTTTTCTGTACTTTATTCATTAAATAGCTGGTCGTTTATCGTGAGAAGCAAGTGCAAGATATTTCTTAAGAGACAAAATTGTATAATAATTTGTTCAAAAATGCTTGCACAATGTAAATTACAAGAGCTTTTTTGCACTCTACCCGAATCTCACAAAGTTTTCTTCGTAAGCTGTACGCTAAGCTTAAAGAAGAAAACATGATTTGTATATAAAGTTAAATTAGACATCATAAAACCTGACGTACGAGGTCATAATCCTAAAGTAAAACAGAAAACCGGCTGTGCAAACAATCTACTCTTTAAAAAGCTACTCGTACTTTTAATACCCTGTCATGAGAATACTTTGTTGCGAATTCGGTAAAAATGCGTATCGAAATACATGATGATATATTTACCCAAGAGCAAAACCGCGTAATGTTTATGTAGGCGTAAGCTATACAGATAAACATCATCCCACTGCTTGAATTTAATGCAAACAGTAAAGCCCAATGAAACTCGTCTAAACGAGTGAACTAATGAATTCAGAAGAGCGAAATGTTATTTTCCAATTCTCATGGCTATGCATAAAATATTTGAAAATAGAAGGTCAAAAATAAAGCGGCATGTGTTCACATATGTAGCCATTCTAAAAACTTTAGTCCCCCGACTATGTACCGTAATAATTATGTAATTTCTTCAGAATTATCGATTAGTATTATCTCCCTGAAGCCAATTTTCGAGTGAATCACTACATCATCGTGATTCCCGAGTGGGAATATATGCAGATATAACATACATAAATCGTAAATGTTTTAACACATAAAACGTTATTTCAAGCTGGGTGGTTTGTGTTTGTTTTTACCTATTCATAATAAAAATTAACTATGTGGCTTGATTACGTCTGGCATTTATGTAATTTTGAAAGTTAAATTTGCAGTCATTTAAGTTGATTGGGCATTGACATTGCTTGACAAATCTCTATAGTTAGTGTTATCTACATCCTTTTTTCAAAAAGAATACACGTCAATGAGTTTGCAAATAAGAGCATGTAAAGAATTTGCATTGGTTCGATGTACCGTGCAAATATTATTCAATTTAAGTGACCACTTCCATTAGATAAACATAGTTTATGGTTATAGTTCGTAGTAAAATAAAATAAAAACTTGCAAAGAGCATAAAACGCAACGCTGCTAGTCTCCAACCTCCAACTGAATGGTAATTGGAGTAGAAAGGAAATCGCAATAAATTAAGGATAATTATTTGTACTTTGCTCTATCCTATCCATCCGGCCGCAACGCTGATTATATTACGAAAAGATGTACATACAAGTGTTATGTGTGCATACATTCATTGGTCATATATTATAGTGCTCAATGAAATACCAAATGTCATTAGCATAATGTCGTGTTTATCAAAGCCAATTAATCTATCAGTTGCTGACCTATCAGATTAAACTTGAAAACCTACATAACGTATTGGAATCGCAACAAAATATTGATGCTCTCAATCTCAATACATCTCTACTCTCTACGAAAACAATTGTGTACGAAGTACATACCAAATATTGAAAGCACGTACGAATGTCGTCGACACAAAAATTTGCTGCTCTTTTGTTATCATCGTAGAGTATTATTATTATTGTCCTTTTATATGCTTTACTGACGATGATTTTGTGTGAGTGTGTTTATCATCATGCTTCCTTTATTTGCCGAATTTAATGCGTGTTTCCTGAAAGCCACATTTATGTACACTCTCTGTTCCAACAAAAATGGCAACAGCAACACTTGAGCGGAATACAATATGCAATTTTATTTGATAAAGGCCGTACATAGAAGTGATCGCCCATTCATTTTCTTTTCGTCATTTGCGCCCACATGTGTCATTTGTTATTACTATTCTTGTTCATACAACTTTCGCAGGGACAACGAAAAACAGCGTTCAACATCAGTTCATTACCATTACCATGATCATTGCCATGAATCTCATTGCATTTGTTATTTAGAATGGGTCCGGGTTCACGTACGGATTGTGTCAACAAGAACCAATAACAGATAGTCTCTATCACAAATTATGTATACAATTAACATACAATGGATATCATTCTTATTTCCTGTACGATCAAATTTTACTAAAATTTCTCTATCGAAATAGGTACTTGAAATGGTCGCTGGAAACCCAACATAATTTAGAGGTTAAGAACTAAGAACGACAAAGAAAGGCCTATGAACAATCAATAAAAATGCATAGAAAACTCATGGAGAAATGGCAGTTTTGAGGTTTCGTTTGTTTCAAGAGACGTAGAAGCTAATGCAACCTGATTTCATTATAACTTCTAATGAGCTTATACTTTTGTAGATACTAAATGTCATTCTTGTTTGATGGAGCATCAGCATCAGTGTAAGCCATTTATGGAAGCAACATTAAAACCCATTATTTTCTATGCCAGAGACTGTGCTTTTGTGCTACTTAAAGTTTATATACGTCATGTGTATATGCATTTGCCAATAATATGTCATTCTATGTTAACGGTAACATGTATATCATACAAAAATCAACCATCTCACTTCACACCTTAACAAAAGGCTAGATGAATGATTTCCGGTCTTGGCTCTATTGTTTCTGCCATGTGAACAGTGAACATATATCGACATCATCATAAACATTTCACATTTATCTACACGATGATTCTCTCTGAAATGTTGAAATCATGTATATGATTATCATTATGCTGTATAATTCATCAAATCAAGGCTTAAATAATGACAAAAACAATGAGATGATGTTGCAACAAGAATGATTTTAGGTGTTGATGTAGGAAAAATTAATCTATCTATTAACCTACTTTGCTAATAATATTATATAACGAGTCAAAGTAACAACGCCTATATAAGTTTAAAACAGCCAGATATTTTATAGGATTGGATATATGTATATGTGAGTGCGTGGTTATATTATAATGTATATGTGTGAAAAATTGAATAAAAATGGATAATAAAGGTTAGTAACTAATTTTAACGTTTCATGTGCTACTGCAACATTGCAAGTCATTTATACTCATTAGCGCAACGACGCAATTGACACCGTCTCTACACGCAATAACGTCGATAAAGGTTCATCAGATCAGAAAAAAAGAATGCATTGTTATATAAAAAGCTTGTAATAATTTTTATGCAGTTATCATCTTACAATGATCGAGAATTACAGATAATGCGAAAACGTACACATGCACAGTCACACAGTATAATCATTTTTCTTTGAAAAATTATTTTTATCAGTATCGCTGAAATATACATTTACACAATTACCGTGCTGAGTTCCCTTTTACATCTTGATTGTCCTCAGGGCGAAATCATTTGCAAGCATGTGATGGGACAATGGTAATGTTATAAACGTAAAAACACAAAAACTGTGTTCGTCTAATCGACTACAATAATAACAGCACATTGTAGCAAAGGCTCGCGGCAATCGTCAATGGTAGTAAATATCATGCAGAATTCAGAAATTGTCTAGAATGAATGCGCGTGTGTACAATAAAATGTATCAAATTACTTTGTCTGTCTATAAGTTTTTTTTAAAATCATATGGTATCGGTATAAAACAACGAAATAACACACAATATATGTAACGCTACCCCTTTTTCTGACTCTGATCGTTTGAACAGGAATGAATAACCAATGCGTACAAAAACAAACGCACATTTGTAATTATTGAAATTTGATACAAAATGCTCTTGCGTGATTGAAAGGAGAAAAAAAAACTTGAAATGGTAGAAAAAGTATAATGTTTCGTTTACTTACATAAATATTTTAAACATTTTTGAGGTACTATGCAATACAGAAAAGGATAAAAAAAAACTGTTCTTAACGTAAATGTCATTAATGACTATGCCTACAATGTACTTTTCCATTTCACCCGATAGTTTTGAATCACGCAAATCATTTTTTCCATTTAATTGGACAAATTAAACTAAGCATGGGAAGAAGTGTAAACATAAAAAGTACAAAAACAAGCGGACGGATGTATCTATATTTTGCATAAAAAAAACCTACACAGATTTTCATGTAAAAATTCCGTTTTATGGTAACAGATCATTACGACGAAGGCTGATCAGATCACGTTATATGTGCAACTTTATGTATTTCTATTTAATATAAGGAAAAGGTAACGTTATCCTAACCTAGTGATTTGCCAATTATGATGATGCCCCCGTATACTGTCCGATTACAAGAAGAAACAACAACACTGCCTGCCTTGCCTACGCCTAATCGTATCGTAATTCCCAACCACCCATATCACAAGTTGTATCTCTCAAAACGATACTAATTGACATTCACTGCAACCCTGTTTTACCATCT
>JAQFZH010003249.1:0-14246 GCA_034695485.1 Entomobrya nivalis | reverse complement strand
TTGACTTCCAAACTTTTGAAACGGTTCGGCTAGAGTCGTCAAATGTTTGGGGTTTGACGACACGGGCATTTGCTTGTAAAAACACAACCAAATGCATGTTCCGTATGTTGTGTTGTGTACCATATATACTTAATACTTACATTACATACATACATTCACAAAAAAAATTACACACTTTACTTTTACAAGTCAAGTATCCCATCACACACACTAGCACTACTAGCACTCTATCTACATAATATTATACCATACTAACACTATCCATTGCACTCTACAAAATCAGAACAGTGTGCAGTCTGTGTACACACAAGAAACACTTTTCGAAGTGGTGGTGGTGGAGTGAGTGAGAAGACTATTAGACTATTATCGTTATCAATGTTATCATCATATCATTCCTTCTCTTTAAGATTCTTTTTTTTTGATGCAATGCAATATGCAAGTAGTAAAACATGCCATCAGCATCTTCTTTTCATCTCACTCAACAAAATGTTATTCCATTTCTTATGAGATGAGATATCCTAAATATCCCTAAGTACGTCCGTTCCGTCATCATCCAACCCAACTATACATACACATTGCATTGTCTATAGTCTATCTATATAGCTTTTGCACACACTCAATATATTATGTATACAAATATACATATCTTGCTTCATATCCCGTGTACTCCGTACAGTCATACAACAGCTTTGTTGTGTCCTCTAAAAGTGGCTGACAGGCACAAGGATAAGGATAAAGGAAAGTATTGCTGGTTGGTATGGTGATGGCAAGGCAACTAAGCTTGTTCTTGCGACCACTGCGCTAATGATGATGATGAATTTTCAATTGTAAAGCAACAATAAAAGGTAGTATATCATAATATTATACATGCATAAGTATTGTTAGCAGTTGCATATAAAAATATTTTACGATTTTTCATTTTTATAGAGTCCACCGAAATGATATAATGTGCTATTATGTGCTTATGTGCTATGGCTATGGAGAGAAAATGAAAAGCCCGAGTCTAGAGTGTAGCTAGTGTTGTGGCTTTTCATTTCTTCGCTGCATTCTGTATTGCATATTCATATCTTATCTAAGCAGCTTGCAAGCAAATAGATATGATATGACTTGAAAGCATATTATAATGTTCATGTCTTATTCCGTCATTATCAACAATATCAACCAACATTAAATACATGATGAAGGAGTCGTTGCCATATTTTATCAAACAAAAATGCACATGATGTTGGTTGGTTAGTTGGTTTGGTGGTGGTGGTTGTTAAGCAATATAAATTATAGTTGAAAGGAATGGGGCATTGGGGAAAATAATGATAAGTTAGACAAGAGGAGCTACATAGGCAGGCAGGAGGAGAACACACAGTCAACAGTGCAGTGCAAAACAATTAAGGGAAATATTTCACGTACCTTTTTCGCAAGATAATGGGACGATGTGATGAATTTGACGCTAAGCTGTAAGCTAAGATGGGATGAGACATTCTAAAAGAACGGCAAACGAGATGATGATGATGGAATGACGGTTGATTTTTTTTAAATAGCACTGATGATCATAGTTATGCTGTTACGTTAAATGTACAGAGCTGTAAAATATGTAGTAAATTAGAGTAGTGGGGTGGATTGAGAAGAAAGTACAAAAAGAATATTTTGTAGACAAGAAGTGGGATGGATGTCAAGTCAATAAAAATGCGTACGCTTTTTCTGCAATTTCCTTTCGCATCATCGTCATCATCACAGTTTTTTGACTCTTTTGTTGTTCATCTCTGCTTCAAAAAAATTCACCTGTAAATTTTTCTGATGATTAGTTTTTTTGCTTGCTTGCCATTCGCCCTATTACTAGAGCGGTGGTGCTTTCTTAGCGATTTTTTAGGCTTGACGATGTTGGCATGATGGCATGGCATGACGATATTATTTTATGTACCTGCTCATTACTTATAACCGCTATTATCAAACTAGCAGCGGCAGTCAACCGACTGAACGAACGAACGTTTCTAAAGAAACATAACCCTTTGCATTTTTTTTACATGAAGAAGAGCTAAATGAAAGGGGTAATAAAAGTGCGGATGCAGCGATTTTTGGCAACTAGCTGAGAGAGAGACTTGAGAACTGTGAGCTGAGTTTGAGTTGAAGGGAGGACAAAATAATAAAGCGTTGTATTTTACAAAATAAAAAAATTATACACATAAGAAAAAACTGTTAGTATGATGGGCTGGTTGGTGTTGGTATGCAGTTGAGTTAGATTACAAAATTATTTTGTGGTCCATTCTGTGGTATTGATATTGGTTTGTAGAAAAGAAAGAAGGGGATCTGAGTTTAAGTAAAGTACATTGACTGGATTGCTGGCGAGAAAAAACCTGTAAAAAAGCAAAAAATGATAGAGGCAGGCAGATTTCCTTGTCATGAGGCTTTTTGTTTCCTTCTTTCGTCTTTATTTTGTCAAAAGGGAAACAGACGGACAAGACAAACGTCGTTCGGTGGGGGTGACGTGACGGTGGACGGGTGGGTGTGTGGCTGAGTTGACTTGGTTAATAAGCCATGTAAATATGTACTACATCATATCATCCAAGTATGCATTGCATTTTGGCCAAAAACAGTGTTTGGCTCAAGTCCATTAAAAAACCCAAACTTACATTTCACATGCGTACATGATAAAAAAAACACAACAAAGACCATCATCATCAGCACCATTCACGAAGAAGTCAAGTCATTTATTAAAAAAAAAGTGTATCGCGTAGATCGTATGTAAATGGCAAATGGTATAATTTATATAAGGAAAAAATGAAAAAAACTACTGCTGCGAGTATTGCATATGTGTTATGTTGCACTTGCATGCGATTTTATCTCTGAAATAAAAAAAAATCTGACAACGCAACGCCAAAAAAACGAGTGTACTCTTTTTGTAGACTGCATGCACGCATGTATATGTATGTTTAAAAAACAATAGGTAAACAATTAGTAGGAAAAGTGCAATTGCATTGTTAAAAAATACAGATATGATTATATGACTCCCTGCAGTTAAATGTTTGAGGGAAAAAAGGGTTAAGAAACTGATGATCAGTACAGTTAAGCACACTGCCATGCCACACAAATGCTCAAATATGTAGTATCACGCTGCAGTGATTTATGAAATTTGTTTGCTGTCATTTTAACTTACTTTTCAAAGAAGTATAATAAGTGACATGAAATGTAAGAGTAATTTTATGCATTGGGAATAGGATAGAAACGAGAAAAAGGACTATGCGTACATTTATTTACACTTTATACAAATAGACGTAAAAAAAAGTGCACGAATGAAATGCAAATTACACCCACACCCACCCACCGATCACAAAACAATGGCCATGTAGCATACAATGAGCCCAAATTTGAAAAGAGTTGTCTCGTTTCTCCAAACTTCCTTTTTCGTTGTGAAACATGAAAATAAATATATCTCTTACCAGAATAACGGTCAACGGCATCTCCTCATGATCATATCACCAGTACCAGTACCAACACACCTGCTATATAATAATATTGTTGTCCTCCAGCATATATGAAAATGGGTTTCTTTGAAAAAAACTGCTTCACTTTTTAAGGACAGGTTAAACATAACAGATAACCGTAAATGGAATATGTATGTTTATGATGTTAATGTTTTTAACTGGTTTGTTTAACACACTTACCTACTCACGAGGAAGACAGGTAGGTGTAAACGTTGCGGTTGCCGCCAAAAAAGGTATAATATCAAATCGGAAATGCATACTGAATTATTCTGCTGGTTCATGCAAAAATTGATTGACTTGTAATATGATATGGCGTAAAAAAATCTCGAGTAAATTCACGAAAGTAATTGTGTAGTTGAAATGAAAAACTTTTTTTAAAACATTTTAAAAATATTAGGGCCCTTGTCCATGGGTACTTTTTTACGAGAATGGAATCGGTGAAAGTGTTTTTAAACTTTCATGCAGACAGATGGAACAATGCATAATGATTGCGTGGGTGGAACAAAGGGGAGAAAGGAACGTGAAAGCATGCGCACACCGTACCATCTATCATCTATGTATGTACAAGAGTAAGTTCGAGCCAAAAATTTCACCGTCTTTCTTTGTTCCAGCTCCATGCTTGCCTACTTGCTTGCGCAGCTCCTAGACTGAAGACAGCGACTGCGACGTTGCCTGTTCTAGCTTCACACGTCAACCAACCTACTAAAATTAGCATGATTGATTATGAAGCACGTTTGCATTAGCTTTGTTTATCGTAGGCTAGTTCGATGAAAGGAATGAACCGGAATAGTCAATAGTAAAATTAGGGAATGATATCCATAAATTACGACATTTGCGTTTCTTACTACTTCACTTCTTCGCCATATCATCAGCGTGCTCGGTGTCGGTGTTGATTTTGTAGAACGAACTATTTCTTTCCTCTTTTCGTTGTTCGTCGAGCGAGTGTTCACCACTTCCAGTAAACGTGTGCTTGTTGTTAATTTAATTTTGGACAATTTTCAAATAAATTATATTTTTGACAGGTCAGTTTACAGTTTTGAGTTGATGATCAGTGGTCGTCAATATGGATGATTCAGTGAAGGCAATAGTTGCGGTAAGTAAAAATTTATCTTTCAAACTATTTTTTTTTGTATATAAATTGCGCGTGTACAATTAATTAATCAATTTAATTTAATTTAGAGAGCCTGTGACGGGCGATACCCGAAAATGTTTGGTGAATACGGACCTCCCCCCAGACTGTCACGGGGACGATTTTCTGAACCTGTAGCATCTTCAGAAGCAGAAGGTGGACCTAAACCACCACAACCGCCAGTGAAGACTAATGGACATGCCCCATGCAAGCACACAATTCTAGAAATATCTGTGAGGCCATGTTTGAAGTGCTACAGGTTGTGCAACTGTGGATTCACCTTTTTTCCTGAAACTCAATACCCGGACGTTATAGTTAGGTCACTAGATGGTAAGTTTTTTTTGTCATTTAAAACTTAACTAAAGCCATAATTATTAAGGCAGACTGCTGCAAATTATTGCTGCACGAGCAATCTCATAACAAGAGCACGGTTAATAACAGCTCAGCTAATAATAAATCCTTAATTGATACCTTTTAGGTCATCTTGTGCAGCTATCTGGAGACTTGGTACGAGCTTCTGATACTCTTCGTGGGATGGCTGACAAATGCATGTCTGGAAAGAGAGCAGTGAAATTGGAGGTCAACGTAGCTTTGGAACGGGAGCCAAATGGCAATTTTAACTCCATTTTGAAGTGTAGGAGAGTGGATAAAAATGGAGTAAGCTTAGAGGGAGCCGAAGGAGGACAGAATGGGAAAGAGAATGACCAAGTTGTTGCTCAGCCCGTCGTCGTGGACCAGCCCAAGAAGCGTCCCTCATTTGCGGACTACCCAATTCGAGATTCAGCCCGTCACTTTGCCAAGTGGAAGGCGGAAGTTAAAAAGATGCGAGAGAAAGCGAAGGAATCAAAAGGAGATCCACCAGTTCCAGTTTCCCCTGTGGCTAGTGTGGCACTCGAGGTTCCACCTGCACCTGCTACTCCTCCTCCACCTCCACCCACTATAATCAAGGCTAAAAAGAAGAGTAGAGTTCGGCTCGTCTTTCTTGACATTAGGATGCCACCGTTGTTCAAAGGTAGAGAGTTCACTCATCCGCGGCAAAAAGCCGTCACGGATGTGGTAAAAGAGGAACGTACCATTCCGATCGCGGATATCATTGAATTGGATGAAAGGAACTCGAAGGTCTTGGCGCTGTTTGACCAACAGTCTAACCGACCCACTTTGGGCGTCTGCAAGGACACTTTATTGAAGATTCAGTATTTTGTTAATATGCATTTGGATGACGTAAGCTTCGAACTTCCATAATAAATTATTAAGGCAAAATGGTGTTGATAACTTTGCGGCAAATATTTTATTTTACAGGTTCAGCGAAAAGTGGATGGTTTGAATCGACTTTTTGACTTTCAAGACAACAGCAAATATAGTACTTCTCTCTTTAGTACTGTCTGCGACATGAGGTATGCACAATTTGGGGATCAGCTCCCTAATTAAAAAATTAGGAATCTTGCAAAACAATTTTTGAATCCCATCATATGAATGTGCAAAGCACTGACATGAAGTTCCACATTTCAACTTTTCAGGTTGTCTAACTCGTTCGTCTATGAGAAGTGGGAAGAAGAGTTTTTTAATCAGATGGATCCCCAAACATTTTTTGACATTCATCAGGTAACTGAGTTAACTTTTTCATAATTATCGTGATTCGCTTTATAGTATTTTACATTGTTTACACATCGGCATGTTTTCTATTTACAGGCTAACTCGGAGATACTCATTTGGGATCTGTACATGGCTCTAGAAAAGTGGGTCTTCTTGAACCGAGGCTTTCCTCAAGAAATGGAAAATGGATTTTTGGACCTTGTCGAAGAAGAACTGGCTGACTTTGATCAAGAGGACAAAAGGGCTGCCATATTTGCCGTTCCGTTGGTGAGATATCCTAACCCATATCGGATAAGCTATCACTTGTGTGGTAAAGAGTACCCTAAAAAATTACCAGTCATTAACTTCAGACCTGCTTGGTTTCGCATCACCAAACCACTGTAGATAGAAAGGTAGATCAATAAGATTTGTGGATGATGATGATTACCATGAGATTGATTAGTAACTGGATAGTTGAAATTCTAATTTTGTAAAACTTTAAATCATTTATTCGATGATGGTGATGATGGGTTAAGACTGTTTAAATGACGTCTGTGAAAGTATATCTTTCTAGTTTTGTTAGACTTTAAATTAATTAGATGATGATAATAGGTTTAGACTGTTTAAATGATGACAATCAAATTGATTATTATGTCATTAATTACTATTTTATAGTTCTAATTTTATGAAAGTTGAAGTCATTTCGATGATGATGCTCGGGTTATTTTTTAAGATGATTTAAATGATGTCTGTGAAATCGATCGTTGTCCATGTATAATTCTAGCTGTGTTGGCTTTTAATCGATTAGATGATGATAATAGGTTTAGTCTATTTAATTGATGACTATGAAATTGATAATTATGTCAGTGGTTGTTCTAGTTTTGTAAAAGGTTTAATCGAAATGAATTTGAATAAAGAAAGCATATTTTGTTTGTTTTGCAATCCTTTTCTTTTTATACATTTTAAACATTATCAATGATCAAGTTACAAAAATTTTAATTACGTACGATTCAAGAATATTTTAAATTTGTAGCAGTTTTTTTTATAATATAATATATTCATGCATTAATTTTAAGTAGACTGTTGATGAATTGGCCGGCGCTTTTATTTGGTTTTTGGAGCAGAAGACGTTTAATTATTTATAATATTATATTTTTCAATTATTCTGTTTTAAAATTTAAAGCTGCTATGTTTGTTTGTATTGTATTCTACTAACAGGCACAATTACTTGAAGATGAGCCTTTATATTTGCCATTTGCTGTGAGTTCCACTTTGTCTGGGTCAGGGGCTAACGGCTCTTGACTCCACTTATCCATTTCTAAAATCTGTCATTGTAAAAATTCAGAGAAAATTAGTTAATGCACATAAGTAATAACGATTTTAGAAATGTTTGTCAAGTTGTAAACTGACCTTTGACACCAAAAAGTTAGCTGATTCATCTATGTTTATGTTATCCTTCGCTGAAGTCTCGAACCAAGCGGAAAAGCCCTGCTGCTGACAAAACTCATTCATTTTTTCTCTACTCGCGGCGATCCCCTCTTTTGGTTGATCACTCTGTTGCAAAAAATATACATATTATACTCCTTTTTAACATTTTAGGATCATTACAACGTGGAATCAGCACTAGCTTTGCATTTTATAACGAACCTTATTTGCTAGAAGAACAGTAGGAATAGGTCGACCATCCGGCAGCGCGACTTTGGCATCTAAATCCGCTTTCCACTTAGGAACTGCTTCCAACGTCGCCGATCGCGTCACATCGAAAACAACAAAGGCACCCACGGCTTCTTTATAGTACACTCGGGTCATTGAACCAAATCGCTCCTGACCAGCGATATCCCACAACTGTAACCTGACCACAGTGTCGGGATCCCATCTGAGTACTTTCAAGGCAAAGTCCACACCTACATAAATACAGATATAAAAAACAAATTAGATATTGGTCCTTAAAAAATGCCATATCTTTACAAAGTTAATATGCAGAATTACCTATTGTTGCACGATAGTGTTGACTGAAGAATTGATGAACGTATCTCTTGATAATGGAAGTTTTCCCAGCACCGAGTTCCCCCACCACTAACACTTTGTACAGTCTTTCCTTTTTACCCTGTCAAAAAATCAGGCACAAAATACATGTTAAAAAGTTGCATCAATATTGGCTTAACTGTTGTCAACATTAACTGCAAAGCGAATTTACGTAAAGCCATTAATAAAAGCAAACATGTCATAATTTTATTTCCCAAGCAAAATATATTGCCATCATCCACCTGATCCACCCCTACACACTAAGAGTACAAAATAATAAGAAGAGACTAGAAGCATATTTGATTAAAAAGATGAAGGTGAGTGAAAGTGAGAAACAATTTGAAAACCTCTTCAACAGGTTCCAAATCATAGTTAAATGGCTTCAACTGCCTAAAACTGTCAGTGCAAGCAGTCGTCTCATCACCATCAGTCTCATCAACCTCATTATTATCTGCAGACTTGTCATTAGCCTCGTCATCTTCATCCTCATCCCGTCCTTCTACTCCAACATGATTTTCTGGCTCAGTTGAAGCTTCTCCGACGAAAGTACTTTCTTCTAATCCAGCTACTCCATTTGTCGGTGGAAGCACACCACCATTTTTTCTCATCTCCTTGAAATCTTGAGACGACTTTCTTCTTCGTTGTTCGCCACCGGAAATTTGTGGTGTTGTTGGTGTAGCATTTGGAGGGGTTTTAGAGGAAAGGTCATCATCATTATTTTCGTTATGACTTTGCTCAGCTTTCCCAGCTAATGATCGATCCACTGCTGCACTATTATGAACCGTTGTTGTTGCTGTCGTCGTCGTCGTTGTCTCTTGAGAGTCTACCCTTTTATTGTTCACTTTCTTCATATTCTTCCTTTTCTTTTTGCTCCCACCACCCCCGCTACTCCCTGTTTCCTGCTCCATGTTTGTGTTTTTCTTGCCAATAGAAAATGAGGATGACGGGGACAACGAGATAAGACTGTTAATTAAACTTTGCGACTTTGTCCTTTTCTGAGGAGAACTTTTTTTCAATTGGCTTTGCTCAGCGCTGCTTTCTCCTCCAGAGACTATTTTCTTTCCCCCTTCATTATTTTTCCCCTTGTTTATTACGTCATAGTCATCATAATAATGAGTCAAGTTCTTCTTCACAGGAGAAATATCAATGGACGTTTCACTCACTTCCAACTCTGCAATCTCGCGATCCTTTTCCCTGAAGAAATTTGGACTGGTGGTAGTGTTACTTTCTCTAGGTGGTGAGGATAATGGGAGAGGTGGGGGAGGTGGTGTGCAAGTCACACTGCTGCTTGCTGTCGTGTTCCCACTTGATCCTCCACTGCTCAATCTTTGTCGTCGCCCGATTTTTGGGGTGCGTACTCGTGGCTCGTTCGCAAAAGTAATAATCTCTTGATTTTCTTGTGTACCAGTGCCACCAACACCACCACCGCTACTGCTTCTTCGTACTTTTGATGGCTCTGTTCACATATTATGTATATACCCAATTAATACTGATAATAAATTGAAAGTAAAAAAGAACAGAAGCGCAGAGAAGAGAGATCAGGACAAACTTTTAAAGGGAAAGTTTTTTGGAACAAAGTTTTGTTTTTAGTCAAGTCAGGATTATGATTTGTGACCAGGCAAATACACAAGGGTCACGTATCTAAAAAAAGCAGTTGTCTTGCTGCTTTTGTCTATGGTGAAAATTAAACGAAACTTTTCCCAACAAACAACTTCTATTCGAGGATTATTCTTCAAGGACGCTTTGGGGACTTGACAAGTCACACGTGTAATTTTGCGTTGCAGAAATTTACATGGATTGATACATACCAGCTTATATAATGTATTGTCAGAAACACTGAAAAAAAATTTTCTTTTCAGAACTATTATGCAAATTGGTTCTCAAGAAGACGCTCACGCACACATAGCAGCTGGGTGGTATTCACTTAATGTGGGTTTATATGTAATAATAGCTGACAAAAAAGTAACAATGTATTCTTGCGTGGTATCATTCACGCACGGCTTGTCCGGATGGAAGGAAGATGAGAAAGGCGGAGAAGATTAGTTGGAGCGAGAAAAATTGAGTGAGACTGACAAGAAGTAACGAAGACAGGACACAAACTGCCAAGAGTCCAGTCAACTCAGCAGATTCTTCGCTCTCCGTCCGAGAAACAATACAAACTGGTCATGATAAGCATTTTAATATAAAACAGAATACAGGTATACATGTGTATGCATGGTATTTTCAAATGTAAACGGGTTTATCATCTTGTTATCATGCATGTGAAGATTTGAAAATGCTCATGCATAATATAATCATATCACTGACAACAGCAGTGAACAGGAAAGTATACATGTTTGCATTTAGGTAGCCGTAACGTAACCACTTTGTCCAGCAATTCACTGTGGAAAAAACTGTACATGTTGCGTTTTTGCTTGCATGCATAAGATAATGGTACAAGTCCGGTTCATAACCAATCAGAAAAAAAAAGTCTGAATGGGAAAAACGAATTTTGTCTGCGTATTTTTTATTGCTTGCGTGGAGAAGATGCGATGTGAACAAAAAAAAATGCAATCTAGGCTTAGCACACCTGTTTGTTCTTTATGGTCGCACTGCCATAAATAAGAATTAACCCTTTTATGTATACCAGCAAACCAGGCTCATCTCGAGCACCTCGCATTGCAGTGCACATTTTCACAAGACCAAATCACAAAAATATCCATAAAAATACATAATTGATTGCATCAGGTATTTAAGTAGTAGCAACTTCAGTGAATTCTTTTTTGCTACACAAGCGTCATGGTCATGTGATACGATACGATACGATTCGCTGGACTGTCTGCACAGAGCAGAGGCACAAAAGCCGTTTACATTATTACGCCACGTTAATTAAACGACAACCAAGTTGCTTACCCATATCACATATGCACGCACATATTATTATCTATCTGGATAAATCAAGTGGAAATACTCTTATTCTACTTGAATGGATTCTCTTGAAAAAACTCAAGTACCATTGCCGTCGCTACCTCTTCTCGATCCATCTTCTTTTACCCAATTTAAATCTGTATGCTGCCCTGCATGTTCAATTTAAGCTTGTCATTTTTCCAAAACTCAAACCTTTATTTTCAAATACACTTTTCCAAAAATAGGATAAATGTTAGTAGTATTTATCAATAGTATCAAAGGTTGTTGTATGGTTATGATAAGGATTGCACCTGAGTTTGATAAGAAAACGTTTAAAAAATCAAACAAGTACTAACGTAACATGTATTACATGTATAAAAAACCACTTGGGTTTGTTCTTTAAGAATATTTTACGGAAAAAATGAGCATTTTTTTTCATTTCACCTTTTCTTTGCCACAGATTATCGTAATGGTATCTCGAGTCATGTAACTTCACTATCACATCATCACATGTACAATAGCACATATAGCAAAACTATTGAACATTCCTTTCAAACCTGTTCATCATACAAATCCCATTTGGCATAAATTGACTAATAGTCATGTGAGAAAAATTGACAGTGGACACCAGGACAAAAAATGACCATCCCTTTTTTTTCTTCATCCAAACCAAAATAATCCCATGATACACCATAAAAAAAGGTTTTTTTTTTTGTTACTAGTGAAGTTGTGTAGCAAGTTTACATAAAACAAACAAAGAAACCTTGTCATGTCATTTATATAAGACCTTTTTCAAATTCAACCAGTTTTCTTATTTATCTATTATGTATATGCAAGTGCGCTTATAGTTTTATCATGATCATGTCCATGTCACGCAACGCATACCTTTCAAAATTTTATCCCTTCAGCTCCTTTTTTCCAGGTGCACCGCTGTCTGTCAGTCAACTTTTCATATTTTGATTACCATTTTCATCAATTTTACCTTGCTAACATATTTATTTTTATGAGAAAAGCAAATAAACCTTTGGGAGTAGACTATCATAATCATCCTGATCCCCTCTTCTTCATGATAAAGTTATCAATCAACGCTAAGGTAGTATTTCTTTATGGATTATTGTCATGTGACACAACATACCCAAGTCTTTCGACGATGAAGACAAGGACGGCATTGTTCCCCCGGAAGTTTTATAAAAAATGACAGGCTCCTTTTTACTTCCACCACCTGAGTTTCTGCGGCTGCTGCTGATGTTCACGTCTTCTTTATTTGCTCCTCGACCATCTGGTGCTGCCGTGAGTTTACTGCTGCTTCCCCGGAGAATCGTTTTACCCATTAAGCTTTTCACTAGGGACATTCGTTTGGCTTTAGTTGGCCTCTCTTTCTCCGCCACGACCACTACATCCGCACTTGCATGCTGTCGCGTATTTTTGAAATGAACCTCGAAATTGCTTTCAGGCTCTGCGTCTTGCTGCTGCTCATGTTGGATTTCAACAAATTCATGCGAATCGCTTGCAGTGTTGCTGGTAAAGGTTTCAGATTTCTTTTCTTTATTAACTTTCGACCTGCTCATAAAGCGGAAAGGGGATTTACTTCCGGAAGACGATGATGTTGGTATACTTTTGCGTTTGGCCAGCTGCTGCTCAACTTCTGGATCGACAACTGCCAACGTCAAATCCAAATTATCTTCGGTGGATACAGCATGCTGACGTGAATAAGAAACAGCTCCGCAGGGAACCCGGGAGCAGGCTTCAGAATCAGAGATAACCAAAGTGGAAGTAGACTTTGACCTACCTCCGCCACCCCCACCACTTGCATAACAACTACCATTGGTACTATTTCCACTGCTACTTCCTCCTCCCGTGTGCAGGGAAAGTGTAGAAGCAAATTTTTTCCGGGCTTTCTCCAATCTCGACTTTTTAATCACCACCGGGGTGTTTGGGGCAGAGACGTTGCCATCGCCAAATGGACCGCTGCTTAACTTTTCTTTGCTTGTACAACTTTTCAAACCCGTTTTCCCTGCTGACGAGGTTGATGATGATGCAGGGCCAATTTTCGATAATGAGCCTGGAAGCAAGTTTCTTGCTGCTTTGAATGAGTTCCTAAGAGCTTTCTTGGCAGATTTCAAGCCTGATGATGAAGACTTCTCAGTGTCTTCACTCATATTCGTCTGTTGTTGTTGCTGCGCTGCATTTTCTTCACAAATCCTTTGTTTTCGGGGTGATCTGGGACGCGAATTTGTAGACGGGTTTTCTCCAAAATCTGGAATGCCTGGCCTTGAAGATCCCTCTTTTTTGAAGAGACGAAAGGAATTTGAATTATTTTTAATGCGACCCCGTAAATTTCCCATCATTCCACCACCACCTGTGGTAGTTGTGGGCGTTGAGTCAAGTGCCGAGCTGCTATTGGTACAATTAGCATGTCTTCTTCGTAGAGGAGAAATTTGTTGGGAATACAATTTTGTGCTGCCCTCACTGTGTTCCCCTCCTCCAGTTCCCGATAAAAATCCACTGTCTGGTGTGGCTGCAACTGCTGAACTTCCAGCTGGTCTTAATGGGGTAGAGGAGTCCACAACAAATGGAGATCTCATCTTTGAGGGTAGCGTATTAAATTTTTTACTGCTGCTGCCACCAAAGCGCCAGGGGCTTTTAGTTTGATGATTATTACTGCTCCGGTGGTTATCCATACTTTCTTCGGATAATCCTCGTAAAGATAAAGTAGACCGGAAAAGTTTGCTACTCTTTTTGAAAAGGGAGAGAGAAGAGGATGATTTGGATGGTGGTGGTGTGGTTGGTGTTGAAGGTGATGAAGGCGAAGTAATAAAATGACGCTCTTTAACTTTCGGTGCGGGTATACCCGTATGGTAGAATAAAGACGCACCCCAGAGGAAACTAGAACTTGTGTCAAGATCAACTGCAGAAGTTGAGCGAGAAAATTTATTGTTGCCACTTCCACCTGGGCTGGTGTTGTTGGTGGTAGGGGTAACAGCTTTGGAGATAGTTTCAACACCACCGCCGCCACTACTACTGCTATTTCTACCGGAAGTAGTATCACTGGAGCCACTAGAGCTACTCTTCCCAACGCCACTATCCTTATCAGAGCCGTTGCAACTTTTTGAATCCTCTTCTATTTCTGCCAAGAAGACGTGCTCTTGGTCTTCCAC
>JAQFZH010003248.1:0-14252 GCA_034695485.1 Entomobrya nivalis | reverse complement strand
AAAATACAAAAGAAATTGAAATTAGGTTGTGTATTTTGCATTTTAAAAAACCAGGAACATTGTTAAAAAATTATATAATCAGTCAGTCAGGATGCTTTTTTTCTCCCAATGCTGCTTATCGCTTCATTTGGCACTTTCTAAATACAAAAGCTACAAATTAAAAGCCTATTTGACTTGAGCTTGAGCCTTTTTTGTAAAAACCAAATTGTTATACTCTGTTTGTGGTTAGGTAAGATAATTCCTTTTAGAGCGTAAGTATGTTCCTGTGTCCTGATTAGCATTTTTAAAACGCAGAAGTAGCGGTCCGACACACAAGACAAGCAAGCGCGGCTTGCGGCTTCAATTCAATGCTAAAATATTTTATTACAGGTCAGCTCCCAATTTACTAACTTGCATGAATGTATTATGTATCTACTTTGTCTGTCTGCCTCTGCCCCTGGGAAATAACGCAACACATTTTGTGATGATGACTGTGATTTGATTTTCATCAAGAAACTAAAAGAAAAACATTTTTATTATAATGCCGTTTGCCGGAAAGATAAACATTTAATTTTCAGTAGAAAATATACGGCATATAACCAGGCATGCATGATGCATACAAAGAAAAAAATTAGCAGAGAACACATGATTTTGATTAGCTTCAAGTCTAATTTACTTTTTGATACACACCATATCATTTGGAATGCTTATCATATCACATAATATGAATAATACATGGGTATCAAAGTATCAAACGTGTACATTATCTAGTTTATTTACAACATGCAACTTCGTGTCTTACGAATGATTATTATAATAACAATAAGTGCTTATATGTATATGATGATATGATGTAATCAGCTATAAGCCATTATGTAGCCAGCTTGCTTATCTCTTTTTGCAGATCAATTGTTGTAGCACTACCATACCACCACCATCAGACAGTCAAGAAATGGCAAACGGTACATTCCATTTTTACAAGATTATTATCTTCTGCACTGATACTTTTGTGTACTTGACATGACTGCTGTGCTGCTGCCACTTGATATACACGCCACACATCACATCCGCTTCATTACAGACACTGCACTCTGCTAACAGTATCCAATTTTTGTTAAAAGGGATACTAGGCCGCTGGTATAGTAGTTAAAGTCACAAGTCAATTACTTTATGCATTCCTCCAAGAGAGATGTGAGACGACAAGACTTTTTAATTTTCACGAACATTTCATGACTACAAAAAAGATTACAAATGTAAGCCCTAAAGGAAAAAACTAATCTTTCTTGCTATAATATAATCTCTTTTGCTACAATTTTTTGCGTGCTTATTTGTTTTGCTGATATTCTCAATAACCTCTCTTGTTCCTTTTCGTGAGCCTGAGCCTTTTTTCATATTGCATAATAATAACAACTTCCCAGTCGGAAGCTAGAAAATCTCTTTTGCGTGTACTCCAAATGAAATGTTAAATGAAAAGTTTCAGCAAATTGAGGCATGTTACATTTTTTGACTGATGATATCAGTTCAAAGTGTTAGAAATTTGTGAATTTTAACTTGCCATTTTATTTGATTGTGTACACATGTAAGTACTTTTTTTGTGAACTTAATATGGTAATTGTAGGGTGGGTGCAAAAAAGAGTATATAATGTTTATATATTTATATGACGAATTCAACCAAAAGTCAAAAGACGACTATCTCGTAAAAATGAAAGGGGACGACAGGACAACAACGAAAGCAGAAGTAAAGTATATAATTATGTTACAGATAAATATGAACTATTATCTTAGTTCAAAAAATTGTTTGGCAAGCATATTTTATTTTTCAAAAGTTTAAACTGCAGTAGCAGTTATATTGCTGACCGTCTTCGTTCTTTTGAGAGACCACACATTAGACAAAATGTAATATCTTACATCATTCACTTTTTTTTAAAGTGAACATATAATTTTAAAATATATTTTATGTAACATTTAATATCAAAACATGCATCTCTCTTGAAGAAAAATTTGAGAAGGAAAGTTTTTTGACTTGATTTTTTCGTAAAAAAAAATTCAATATATTTTTCTTTTTCTAAAATGAAAATGTTTACATAATGCTCACGTGTGTAGTGTATTACAGTAATCATATCATTATAACACCACGTGATTTTTAGATATCATTCTGTCTCAAAAAAATAAAAAATAGAATACCTAATCAATATTTAGTACTAATTAGTCCAAGTGTAACTTTTATTATATCAAAGTGAACATAAAAATGCGTATTGCGTATTGCAATTTTACTACATGCGTTCTCTGCAAAATTTTATTACATTTTTATGCATAACTGGTGATAATAATGGGAGGAGATATGTAAAAGCGAAATGGATGTAATATGTAATTATGTGATCCACTTTTCTACATTTATGTATAATCATAAAAACTCGCATCATCGATATTAAAAATAACTTACAGTTTCACTTGAGAATACGCAATATCATATAAGAATATATGCAGCCAGCTGCTTCAATATTCGTTTTTAGTAGTCAAGAAGAATGAATGATGATTTTTTTTGTGGTTTTATTTGAGACTTTTCAGAAAAAGATTTCAATTTTTTGAAGGTTGTTTTGTTGATGATCGAGGTATATTATATCCCACTTTAGTTTTTTCCCTTTTTACTGATTTGATACAACATCAAAAGAATAAGTCATTCAGTTCAGCCAGAGATCCCTTTCTGACAAAAATTCCCTTTGAACGTAAGGACCACTGACTTCACTCCACTTCACACTGTTTTTCTGTTACTCGACTATTTTTGCTTGGCTCGTCGATGTACAATTAGGTACCTATTTATTACCTGTGAAGTGTGTGTGTGCACTGTATTTTTTATATAAAAGGCACTTAAAGATTATTCAATAAAAAAATTTCACATTTTCACGCATCAGGGCTTACGCACAAATACACAGGCACTAATAAGAAGGCTTTGAGAATTTTTGGATTTGGATATAGAATGAAAAAAGTAAAAATTCAGGTACTGCTAAAAACTAAATATGAAACTGTTTGAAACATTCGTTCAAAACATTTTTTATCTTGCTAACATGACATTGGTACATATGTATGTTATAGGATGTATCGCAAACTAATGTCAGATAGTATTTAAAATGTGTGCAAAATATTGAAAACAGCCTAAATTCTAATTTAGCACATCCTAACTGTAAAAAAAACTGATTTTAAATAGAAGATCATATTTCAATTAACTTTTCAGGAATGAATTACGCCCAACACTAACATATCCAGTGACATTACTTGTTAAAAATTCACAATTTGAATTCCGGCTAATGTCACTACAGCTCTCAAAAAGCAGCAACAACAGATCGAAAACGAAACAAAGCTTTCATCCGCACATCACGTCATTGAAATTGATATGCTTTGTAGATAGATACATCTGGATAATACAATGTACATGACATTTCCATATTTAAAATGATTTAACTGGATAATAATGAAGGTTGAATTGGGAACAACAACACAGTCAGTAAACTTTTTACAATGTTGGATTATTCACAAGCGAACTGGTGATCATGTAAAATGTTTTGGCGGATGTGTAAATTGTTATTGTTTGTATCCTTTCCTTATTTGCAATTTCAACAACAATCCTCATCCAATTTTCCAAAGTACAAAAACAATTTAATATACTCTACAATTTCACTCAACAAATTTGAAACAATGAGACCACGGAAAAGTTTCAATGCACCTGTTATAATTGTATTCTAATGTAATTCAGTATTCTTCAGGAATTTGAATATGATTACAATATACTACACGAACAAAATACATGATGATTTCGATTTACGTCAGAGTGGAAACAGACACTGACCGCTGAGATTTTCAGCATTCGATTCAACGCTCTGCTACCAACTGGATCAACATCCTTAAAGCTCACGCAAATAAACCATATTATTCTAAACAAGTCACTTACATGGACAGGTCAGCACAAAAGTTTTCATTATTATCTATGAAAAAATCTTGCAATAAACCACATTACTCAATCTACCTACATACCTAAAAGTATGATACCCGAGCCTATGCATGGTGCCTCATCTCATCTAATGTCATATGCATTAAAAATTAGTACTAAAAATATCCATTATCGTTATAACTCTGAGATAATACCAATGATAGTAAAAATATGTATTCATACCAGACTCAGACCAAAAGTCAATTGTTAGTTTTTATCAAAGCATTAAAACTTGGTGCTGTGTTGGTGGTTGTTAAAATGTAGGTTGATCGACTCCCCGGGACTCATGAACAAGAAAGAACCATCAACAAAACTAAATATTACTCAACAAAGTTTCACTATGTTTCTTCTTCACCTTTTCTCTACTCTATCTCCACTGTGTATCCAAATTGCACTCCAAAACTTTCTGCAAAACTGGCAATCATGTCACACTCACCACCACAATGACACCACAATATAACACCTAAACATCTAAAAGCCAAAAGTCATCTTTTTTTTTCTAAATATCACGTCTTCACCCAAAAATACACCACAAGGATAAAAAAGAGAAACAACTCCCTTCAAACCAATACGTCGTACTGAAACTGACGCTCGCGAAAAAAAATATTATGAAAATTATTTAGCTTATCACCGACCCCTACACTCTACTCTTCGGTAACTTACATGGGTAATCTTGCATAAGTATATTCACCGATCACCACAAAAATCCCATATGTAAAAACTTCACATTTATTATTCTTACCACAGCACATGTATTACATCATGCCATAAATAAAATATACTAAAAAGATACAACAATAATATATGCATGTATGTAATAAAATAGGTAGGCAACTTTTTGTACATAATGTTTATATCATCATAATCATTACAGTGATCTTGATGATGATTATGAGGATTCTCTCTCTTTTTTAAAGCTACTCGCCTACATCCACGTCAACGTGTGCTGGAAAACTGTCCAAGATAAAAATCTACAAGGCTCAACATTGCCATTTTTCCATAATAAAAATGTGTTTTACGTCGTATGTGAGTGAGCCCGTCAGTTTTGCACTTTCCGATGTGCATGCATGCAGTATATTAGTGCGCATTTACTTTGTATTTTCTGTTTTTTTTATCATTGTTTCACTCGTTTAAAAAATTTGATGAGAAACAATTTTGCACCATACCACAAACCACTCGCTCAGTATTTCACTTACTGACATATCATAAACGCGAAAATTTGTACAGACGCCTCCGCTCTCTCAGTCAGAGAACCCCGTCAACACTTTTCATGTTAAAACTCTCACACATATAACCAACCAGTCAACTTTAGTCTGTACGTCTGTCTTGTTGACTTTTTGACTCAATAAATAACATCCAAATTGGAAAAGACACAACAAGGAAAAAAAGAGTCAACTCGGAGGAGACCAGTGTTTAAATATTAAAATATTCTGCTGCTGATCTGCTGTTGCGGTGTGGTATAAAAGGTTGGCAACTTTTTTCATCATGATGATGATAATATCGATATGATGCTCTTGTCTAAACGCGAAAGGAGTTATCAAGGCTATTCAAGGAAAAAAGATTAGGATATGATGGACCATGATGATTATGAGTTTGAACACTTGCTCACATTCACACACACACACCAAAAAAAATCCACTTGCCTTTTTCTTTTTGCCTGGTAAAAATTGGTCTACGTCGACGTGAGAATTATTGGACAGGACTACCAAACTACACTGTATTAACACTACTGCCGTATAATCTGTCTATAATAATCCATAACTCATCTCACTCAGAAAATAAGGAATAGAAAAAGATATAATGCATAATGTATAAGAGCGATCCAAATTTGTATATGAATGGATTGGTTGAAAGATCATTTTTCATTTTGCTCCCTTTATTAAGAATAAAGCACAAAAACGTAATACCATTACGCTACGCTCGCATTTATGAACATAGACATACCGTCGAAAAGATAAGTCGCTGAATGAGCAAAATGTGAGTTTACCTAAAAGAGAAGTGCAAATACAGATTTTTTTGTGGGCAAAATAAGCAAATAATATAAAAGAAAAAAAGAGGAACGCGAACGCGAGTACTGAAATTAAAAAGGCTTCCATTTATCTTTTCTTGTTTCACAGATCACACATTCATCATTTGCCTTTATAACTATTGTAGAAAAATGAAATAGTAATACCATTCATCTCCAAATCACAGACACACAGGAACATAATGGAATGGAGTTTACTAGGTAGTATAGTACAGTGGGCTTGTTTGGTTTTTTGTTCTTTTTAATGCCTTCATACTTAACTCTCCTTTGCTCTTGTTACATTATTATAAATGAGCACAGCGGCATATTAAAGTCAAGCAAGTCAAACATTTAAGGCGAGTAATAGTAATTCACAAACAGCAAAAAAAAAGTCTCTCTCTATTTTTAAATACATTAGAGCAGAACAGATCAGCAGAAAATTAAACATAAAGGAACACCTGATTTAATCCCATTCAAAAGTTACAAGCCTCAGTTCCCACCAGCATCCTATGCATTTATCCTACACAGTTGAATGAAACATCACTTTTGGCAAATAGCATCTTAACATATCTACATTACATGAATGAAAAGGCCAAAAATCAGCCAAAGTGGAAGGATACGTCTGCGTGCATTATCCTTCTCTTCTCACGTTACTGTAGTTGGTAGTATGCAAGCAAACAATCGCGTAATCCATTGCCATTATTGAATTGAAAGTGATCGCATTCTCTACAACAAATGGAATAATACCGAATGCGAATTTTGACAATGAAAATATAAGTAAGCCTTGCTTATTTGTAGTTTTATTTTCTTGATACATGATACACTATGCAAGCATAGCCAAATACAATAAAAGTGAGAAGGAAGGAGGAATAATTCATCCACAGATCAAGTAAATAATAATTGCTTTATATAGCATGTTATATGTTACCAATTTGTACGGTAAATAGTTTAACAAAAAAATCTTATAAAATAATGAGGTATATTTATGTTGGATAGCTTGCTGAAAGTGTAAATGGTGTTTTTAACGTAGTTAATAGGGCATCCCTTTCGATTCATTTTTCATGATGATCATGATGAATGTTGAGGAGAGGCCTCTAACGCTGATGCTGCCAACAAAAGTTAGTTGCATTTTGCCAAATGGCTTCTACATATTAGGCATTTACTTAATGTAGCATACTTTTCTTTAACCAAAAGTGCACCAACAACATCATCATCAATAATACTAAAAAATATACAAATAAACTAATTAGATTAGGTATGTGTAATTTGTGACAAGATAGTGTTATGTATTTGTTGGGCTACTTCTATTGGATTACGTATTTGGAAATTTACGTATGCGATGGGAGAAAGAAAGATGCGATAATAATTTGTATACTAGTAAGTAGGCGCAAGGCGCAGTTTGTACGAAAGCAATAAAATAAACTGCCAAAAAAAGGTTTGTTGGTTTATTGAAGATGATGAGCCGTCATAAAAAATAAGAAGACTAAGCCTTACTTTGAAAGTGCGATTAACCTTTTACGTGTTTACAGAGAGCTTGTGTGTAAAAAAGAGCTTTTGTGTTATCATGACTAACTTTTTAATGGACATTAGAAAATTCTAGAGAAACTTTTAATACTCTTCTCAGACGTGTCTTAAGAAAGTCTTAAGTCATAATCCGCTGAATTCTGTTAAAAGAATAATAAAACGAACACCTCGGATCATATCATAACCATTCGCAGTTTTGTTAGCTTTTCTGTAACACATGGTTTAAAGCTAAAAGCTAAAGCTAACAAAGCACATTTTTTAAGCATTTTGCGCCTTGTCTGACTTTTTGACTTAAATGGGTCAAAGTGTAAAAGAGATGAGATGACGCTTGAATTTATATAAAGGCTGGCTTCGTTAGTCTCGTACTGTAAAGCACACAGTTATAAATTATTATTACGACGATACGGAGCGTTATACTAATTGATCATATTGATGATCCTGATATGTTTGTTTTTGTTTATACACTGTTTCTATATACTTGGTTCGTTGATCGTAGCAAGTAAAACAAATGGAAAACTCATCTCATGTAGGTCTATGGTTTAGATAACGAGAGCATTTATCTGCCATTGCCACATATACTTCTGTTGTTATTTATTACTATAAAAATTATGTGCACTATAATAATGATGTATTTTCATCTTTTTAGACTGCCTCTTGTAAAGATCAAAGTTGTAAATCTTTTGATCTAAAAAACATATTCTCCCAAAACGCTATAAGCTTTTTTAAAGTGTAACGGTGCGATGGATTTTGAAGATATTTATAAATGCGTTTGTTGTATAAACAGAAAATTCGGCAATAATAGTAATAAAAAATTGCGGGGGTGTGCAGAAGGGTAAAACTACTTTGTGTACATTTTACATAGAAATAGTTATTAAGATGGGCATTACAGCATGGTACTATAATCATTATAACTTTGCCTAAGCTTCACCACTGTCGAATCAATTTAGCGTTTTTATTTTTGGTGCAGTGCAGTGTAATAATAAATGCCATCAATCATTCAACGTAATTCGTAATGCAACTGACTGACTGATTATTTGTTTACATTGAAGGTGATCTCTATGCAAAAATAATAATAACAAACGTTCAAACATTTATTACTTGCTCCCATTCCATTCTCTGAATATTATACGAATTTTTATTACAGAGAGATGGTAATTCAAAATCATCGCTCATCTTCACTTTCCGAACACAAGATTCATTCAACGTGAAACATGTGTGTTGTATAAATTCGTTGAATGAAAGGAAAAGCCCTGAAGATGAAAATAAAAAGTTACATGGTTTTGCATAGTATATCTGATCATATCACAGAGCTTCAGTCTGATCTTCATGATTAGACAAAAAAGTGGAGTAGACACACACTACTTGTCTGTCTGCTGTCTTGTGTTTTAAATGTACACTTCAATTAATTGCAAAGAGTAGCTAAAAAAAATCCTTTCCCTTCCAATTTGCTTGTAGCGTGAAAAATACAAAACGAATAAAATATGTTTATAATTTATACAGTAAAAGAAGAGCACGACATTGGAAAATTATTTCATCGGGTCGGGTCTGTTTTCACGGTATAAAATACATATAAACAGAAAATTAAGGTACCCCTGCCTCTGCTGAAAGATGAAATAACAAACTAGACAAGCCTTCAAGACATAAAAACTGCGGAAGGATGATCCTCATTCAACACATCTTCTTGATGACGTGTTGGGTGTGTTGAGGATGAGGACGATGTTGGCATATAGCATAGTCCATTTAGTACGATATCAACAAAGTAACCTTCTACTAGTCTAATTTTTTATTTACAATAGTTTTCTGCGATTTTTTTATAGTCCATATGCACAACACACAACATCAATATTATAAGCTGGCTTTAACATTAGCACTGTCAGCGAGTTTCGCTTTGAGAAAATTTCCAAGGAAAATGTGGACTCTATATGAAATTGATTACGCGGTTTTATGTTGGCCGATAGTCGAGGTCGAGGTGAACAAAAAATGTTATATCGGACTATTATGCCAAAATACAACAAATTATTATGAGAGAGAACTGATTGCATGCGAAATTGTTACACCTTCCATAATGTAGTTTTCCTAAAGGAATGACCTTAAAATATAAACACAACTTCAAATGATTTAGGGAAGCCGTAACCTATTTAGAAAAAAACCGAGACAGGCTTATAAACTGCAAAGATACGTAAGACCTCTGAAAGTGTTTCTTATCAATTTAGAAGATTTTTTTAGAGTAGAAAGAAATATGGAACGCAAAGTCGTTGGATGGAGAAATAAAATATTAATGCATAGATGCCGTTCATGTTTTATTGTAAAATGCCAAGATTTTTTATCTCCAAAGATGTAATTTTCTCATATATGTCTTATGGCACTTGTACATTATGAAATCGAGAGAAATCAAATGAAGTAAATTAATACTAAATTGACTTACTCTGTTGAGGTGCATTTATCCAGACTATTTCCCTTATTTTCGATGCACTCCTCTTTACTCGTTGAATTCTCCCTTATACTTTCACCAACTGCATCACAGCAATCGCTTTCTTTTACACCATCACCTTTACACTCTAATGTAGCCAACAATGACTTTTCCACATCACTGGTACTAGTTGTGCCATTTGCACTACCTGTTCTTTCACCACTAATCTGATTGGATTCTAATTTATTACAACCATCACCAACTTTCTTGCCATCATTTGGTATAAGCAAGGCTCTATCAATTTTGCACCTGCTACTGAGTCTCCGGCAGAGTTTACATGGTCGATTGATTACCGTCATGATTAATCTTTTGCTACTCCAAAAACAGCAACCACTACTGCCACTGCCACTAACAGCGTCAGCACTTTTACTACGCTTTCCAAATTTAAATTTACACATTTTTAAAAATTACAATATTTTATTTTTATTGAGGTTCATTACAAAATGACTTATATTTCAAATAAATCAATCAACTTATTGAATTGCTGCAAATTCTCTTTTTAGCTTTTACACAGGCGACAGACTGTGAATGCAAAAATCTCGTCAATGCAGTAGTTTTTTTTAAATTGAATTATATATTTAAAATCCTTTGTTCTAACTTTCGACATTCACTTTGACTTCAAAACTCTGAAAAAATTCACGTTCAACCTTCATTCAATAACAAGCAAAAATAAACTGCAGGTTTTTTTACTCACTTCCCAGCTATTAGAGCGTGTGGTCCTCACATCCAAACTTACTCTGTTCCGTTTCTAACTTCCACACAGTCCATTCGGATTAATTCGATTTTTTTTAAAGAGCAAAATTCCAAATGGTAAAGAGACACCAGCAGAATAAAGACTATTAAGCAACCCGAAAAAAGCAGAATTTCCCGGATGATAGCGTAAAAATGTTACTCATTCAATTCAACTGCATATTTTTGCACTGTGAATTACACATATCTCTCAATACATTTTTAGTCAAGTGGCATAAGAACATACATTGTAATAGCATCTCACTCACTGATTCTAAATTTTCAAAAAGAAATTCAAGACATTCTCAGAAAGACGCTGTGGCGAAGGATGATGAGTCCTTCTATACTTTCATATCAACAAGATGTTCTTTTCCTTTCCTCCAAAAAAACACGCAACCAAACCAGAACCACAACATATTTACATTTAATGCATGCATTTTTGTGTGTCATGCCCATGCCATGCGATCATAGTGTACTTGTGGCATCCTTGCTCATTTTCGGAACTACTCTAGTATACATTATCACTACGTAATTTGCTATTTTTAAAATTTTCAAAAAACATCTATCCAATCATACCTACATAGTACACAACGTAGTATTACGATTACGACAAGAAACAAAGTACACAGTACACACCACCAACTCATTTCTCTCATCGTCATCATCATCCACGCTGATGATCGTATCGTGTAAGCAAAGTGTAAGCTCTTTTGATTTAATCCTCCTGTTGTTGCAAACGATGAAATGAGTAAGCCATGTGAATTGTTCCAAACCGTGATAAACATAATATGTAATAGAAACAAAATGCATGCACATTTTTTGTATTATAGTATGCTATATAGACTTTGTGGCTATGTTTTTAGTTTTAAAAAAATGTGAAAGAAACCAAATATTTTGATGATGATATGTTCCTTTTGCTCCTGGCTCATCTTCACTTTTTTGCATCTTTTATTTTTATTTTCGCTTTCCACTCCTCGTTGCGTGCATATTTTATGAGTTTAAATGTTTTTCTTTTTAGAATAAACATTTTCTTTTAAAAACAGTCATCTCATCATCCTCGTTCAATTTCTGTTTTTTACGATGATCATTATGTACTCTCAAGGCAAAGCAATAACAATCTTTTCGCTAGTTTACTCTTTTCACCAGTTGTTCTCTCCTGTTCGTTCCGCAAGCATTTATTGCATTGCAAGATGGAAAATTTCCATTAGTGTCAATCATAATAATAAAAAACTTTCTCCACTATCTAATTCTGATTTCATACTATATTACCCCTCTGCTCTGCTAGTCCGTTCTGCTGATTATGTTTGGCTTATTTAAATGAGTCATCAAATTATATCTATCAACAGCAATTTGGAATTTTTTGGCACACAAGCATTTTTGACGACAAATGGAAGCAAGGGTTATTACCTATCAGTATGCAGGTCACCGACTATTTCTGTGTCTTTTGATGCGCTTGAAATTTGAAATATCTGTGTCTGGTTCATTTAATAGTTTGGTTACAAGGTTTATGAGGGAAACGCCACAATTCAATGTTTTTTTAAAAGTTTATATAAAACCAATATATAACCATAAAAATTCTATTGCTTTTTTGCTGCATTATTATAAAAAATTGTTCATTTATATGTTACGTCACGTGTATGTGTGGCTTGCAGAGAGCAGAATTAAATTCAATACAATCGCATGTGAAATTCTCTCTTGGATAATGATAGTTTTCCTGAGAAACTGTGGAAATAATGCAATATGAAAAGCAGAGCGCAATGCTCAATTGGCTCGCTCACTCATTCGTCGTTGATGAAGTCACAAACGAAGGTCAAATTCATGTGTTGAAACAGTGTTGGTTCAAATTATACATGAACGCTTACGTTAGTTAGTGCTTCTTAGCCTGTCATTCAGACAGAATTCAAAGCGTAAAAGGATTTCTAGTTTTCACATCAAATAAGACTCCTCTTCTCGCTAGGTCGAGAGAGTTTGAGAGAATAGCGAAAAGCTGTTTATATAATAATTTTTAAAAAGTTTAAACTCTAGTAAGTAAAGTAGTAAGTATGCTTTAAGTAGAAATGTAGGTATATATGTAATATGTATACTTATTGTATATGCATACAAAACGACATGACATCCAATCCACACACACTTTCATGTGGAAAAATGGTCTAAAACTCTAAACTGAAATTGCGATAATGACAATGATGAGTCTGATGATGATACTACTTTGCTCTGATGTTAATGATACTTAAGTTTAGTCGACGAGCCATATTAAGGAGACTAGAAACCAACCCAAACACCAAACCAGACGCAAGCAAAAACGGACGATTATAAAAATGACACGAACAGTAAACGACATACAACCGCAAACCATTATTTTCATTGTTCTCATATCGTCAACTCAAACTACATCTACCTACATAACAAGCTGTACAAACTTTAACAATACGGAAAATAATATAAGGTAATAATAAGCATGTAATCTATTTGCCCTCAAGTTCAGTTCACCATTGTAAAAGCGTATTATTGACTATTACACTAGAACTTTAAGCGCTTATAGTTCAAGTTTCAACAAATCTGGAGTTCTTTGTTGCTCTGTAAATATATCAAAACGAATGTCATAAATATAAATATATCACTTATTCAATTAACTATTTTTTTTCTCTTTATCTTATAGTGTCGTTTCATTTCATTCTTAAAAGTTATAACATAACTGCACAATGAACTTGAAGGAAAGAATCGATCATGTCAACTCAAAGGATGAATGAAATGTAAAACAACAACCGGTCGCCTTCATGATCCTGTTGATGTACATGTTAAATAAAAATACTCCTCCATACGTCCACCTCCTTACGCAAACTTTGTTAGAGCTCCTCCGTTTCTTACACACCTGACCTTTACGTCAAGCTGTTATATGAGTTTATTAATAAGCTTCTTATGCATATCAATTTCCTATTACATTTTGTTTTTAAAAAATGCATAAAAATGGATGATTAGGTAAAGACATATAAAACCGTAAATATTATTTATATATGCTACTTAAATGTATTAAACTGTTATAAATCCATATCCTGTCTCTTTTCCCATTTTTTATTCTTTTTAATTGAGCATTCTGCAGAAGCCCAGCAGCAATATATGTAGGAGAATGCGTAGGAGTGATCAGGGCAGGAGATGATGGCAGTGATGATGGTAGGAATACAAAGTGAATTTATGAGGAGAACTTTTATCATTTTGCCACTTCTACGAAATAACAAAAGGTGAGTAATAAGTGTGTGTAGTTTGTGCGGGTTTTCTTTTATGTTTTTCCTTTTAGCAACTTAGGTTTTCGAGCTTTGCATAATAAAAAGACTTGTTGGCAGATTCCTTTGTAACACGCTTTTAGTGTGTATGCATTTTGTAGCTTTTCTAGTGAACAAAGTAATAATGCAGACTGGTTGAGAAAACAGGAAGGCAGGTTTTTCCGTGAGAGTTTAATCAAGATTTGTGTATTTTTGAAGCTTCTAATTCCTGTGATTCTCAGCACACCTTACAGTCTTTATGAAAATCAATTTTTAATTTCTTAAGAAAACTAAATGTAG